>JAQQAE010001855.1:0-23950 GCA_029823295.1 Pseudamia nigra
CCAAAGTGTCAATATTTTGTGTGGCCACCATTATTTTCCAGCACTGCCTTAACTCTCCTGGGCATGGAGTTCACCAGGGCTTCACAGGTTGCCACTGGAATCCTTTTCTTTTTGTTTAGCATTTTATTCATTGACATTTTTCTGTGATTATTATGGCTTATTTTGGGGCTACAGAGCCACATGTGGCTGGAATAAATGTACTGTATAGACATGTAACAGATTTATTAAGGAATCATTTTGTGCATGAATTTGATGATGAATGTGATGTGAGGCTACCACTGACATGAACTGCAAAACTCTAGCAAGTGCAATTTATTTGATCAGGAAATACAATGTTTTCAGAGAGAACATAATGTTCTCTGGCTAAACTAGTATATAATTGAAAACACAATGTTTTGGCAAGAAAACGATGAATTATGAGGTGATTAGAAAGGAAGAGATATCCGATGAGATCAGCACACTCTGCACTGTTTAAGTATGTTTCATAAAAGTAGGAAATGTAGTGTGATTATCGTTTGGCAGGTGTCTGTTACAGAAACAGTTTAATGATGGTGAGTTAAACAGTGAGTCAAACAGCGGATATAGTTTCGCTGTTGGTGACTGGACTAATTAGATATAAACAGTTCTGAGGTTGTAGCTTGTCAGCACAAAGATATTTGTTTCAGTCAAGCATACTTTTTTCATCCAGGCTGCATAATCACTCCCCTCAGGCATATCTGTCTTTGTGATTGGTTTTATTGTACGGTATGAATACGGCACGTCCTCTGACTTGTTGCATGACAATCTAAGGCTGGCTCGGACCTGGGGTAATCATGAAGCTGCCAAGCTCATTCACAGCACCAGTTCCACCCGTCCCACACAGTCACTCACTCAGCATAGTTATGCTATTTGTACAGTATAAACATTTTGGATGATTATATGTAATTACATGGTGCAGCAAGGGTGCACGGACATGCACAATGACTCACACACAGTCATGGATGGACGCATGGTCTCAAAACCTCAGGGATTCTCCCCCATGTTAAAACTGACACATAAGGCAAATGAAAGAAATCAGGCCTGCGCTCGTTGCCAACGTCCTCTGTAAATAAACGCCCCTTTTAAAAATGTTCATGTCAGTCTCGTTACTTATTCCAACACTCCATAATTTTATCCCTTCTCTGCCGCTTCCCTTCCTCTCTGCTGTCAAACCGCAGTGCTGACCGTGAAGCTTCATTCACCATGGCTCAGAGCTTCTGGGGCCCTCTGACTTTCACGCCAATGGTCAGAAAGTGTAAGTAGGCCAAACGCAAACCATGCCAACACACTCCCGGCATTCCTCATCCACTCAGCCCTGCTCTGTTGCCACACAGATGCATCCTTATCGTCCTCCGGACTTGGCTGCCAATCACATTTCCTGAGCCCACGCCTCGTCTAAGTAAAGACCTTTACTGATCTAGACAGGACATGTTACATTTTACATCTGCCTCTCTCAAACACTCGTACCTGTCACTTTCACTTCACGCCTCCTCTCAGTCACTTCCTACTCACTGGGTATGAGCTGCAGACTCTTGCCCTGTTGCAGAGGAAGTGAACGCAAGTGCTGAAACATGGGACTTTAAGGTCGCTTCGATCAGGAAGGTTTAAAAGACGCTAAATGTTCAAGCCTGTCTTGCCTGGAACTTAAAGAAAAGGCTATAAATTTTAAGTCAGTAGTTCTAAAATGGTGAATGGGGAGCCAAAAAAAAAGAATGATGTCGGACTTTGATTGACAGGTGCATATCTGTTGTCATGGTGATGCAGACATTACATCGATACATTCTGATTTATGTTATTTTTTTATTTTCATTCATTGAGTTTATTATTTTTATTCCTTTGTTCAGTTTGTTGATTATTTGGCATTTTTTTAATTAATTTCTTCATTTTTATTAATTATTTTGTTCACCTTATCTTATTTGTTCATTTTGTGGATTAGTTTGTTCATGTTCATTTTAATAATTTGCTCAAGTTGTGATTATTTATAAGGAGCATTATATTTTATATTTTTGTCATTTTTATACATTTTATGGATATTTGGGTCCTTTCCTGGGACTACTTTGTTTTATTCTTTGATTCGGTTCTCATCTTTTTGGATTATTTTGTATATTTTATTGATTATATTGTTAATTTGTGGATTACTTTGTTCGTGTTTTTGTCATTTTGGTTCACTGTCTGGATTGTTTTGTTCATTTTTGCTCATTTGGATCTGTTTTCTGAATTGGATGGAATGCAGTAATGAAAATGTATGCATATAATTTTAGTTTTCGCAGTATATTTGGTTTTCATTTTACATGTGTACATAACAACAATAGAGCCGTCAGAACAAATTATGGAATAGAGACACAATGCTGAAAGATAAGTCATAAAACAGACAGTGATTTTCTGGTGTTTTTCAAAGTGTGTTCACTCTAGCAGACATAAACTCACCCACACCATTATGAGAAGAGAAACACAAGTTACACGAGTCACTTCCGACATGTCCTGTGAACGTGAGTGGTTTCAGCCCCAAAACAGAGAAACGGGCAGACGCCTGTGCACACACTGACAGAGGGGACAGAGGGACTGAGGGTTGAGCTGAGTAGCAATGGACAAGTCTATATTTTGATTTTTTGGAAGGAACGTTACAAACTTTAACTTGAGGTGACAGTATACGCACATGTATAGCAAGCATCTTTTTTTTGCTTTGCCTTTGTTGCTATGTTCGTAAATTCACATGGATGGATGGCGGATAAAAGCTTTTATATATTCAAACACACTGCATTTTGATGCATTGAGATGTTTGTAACTGTTCCAGAAGAAATACGTGCAGTGGCTGTGTGGTGATGATTCTACACAATATCCTGAGTTCACATTTGGCCAAAGCCTATTATGTGAATGGCCTTCATACTTTTCTAACCTTGACCCTTGGTGGAAGCATTTTTCATATTTTCTTTTTATTAATTCCGTTTTTTTTTTTTTTTTGCAATTTATATTTATCACCTGTCTACACTTCTGTAATAACTCAAAGACATACAGTATGTGGGGATATGCTCCAGCTTTTTTCTTTTCATGAAATTGCTTTTCCATACCTGAATATGAGATGTTTCTGCCCTGTGGGGGATGCAACATTGTTTTATCTTGAATTATAAGCTTATCGTGGTCTCTTTTGCAGATTAAAGGGCAGCCAAGAATATTCTGACCTCTGAAATAAAACAGCCGGAGACAGAATTAGAGTCAGACCAGGTTTGCATATGTGTGTGTGTGTGTGTGTGTGTGTGTGTGTGTGTGTGTGTGTGTGTTCCTCATTAACCATACCACAGTAAAACTTCGCCCACGCGCTCAGCACCACACAAGCCCAAAGTGCATGAATCTAGAAACATCTTTAAACAGAGCAGCGTGCTTAAAAATGGCATGGCCAGGCCCTTAATGGTATTTACACCCTCTGTATTATTTACATTCGGAAAGTAAAGAAAACATGTTTTATGAGAATGTTCCGCCCGCAAAGACGTGATGTCAGTGCCACAGCCTCATATACAAGGTGGGGCGAGGTAAACAAACACTTCTCCCATCTTTCGCTCTCTGTCATTTGTAGGGCTCAGCGTCGGAGAAGGACTCTGCTGGATTTCACTGTTGATTCACAGACAAGTTGGAGCTCAGAGCTGGGGCCTGAACAAGAGCCAGGGGCCAGTGTTAGTAAACTGTGGAGAGACCAAGGGAAGTACCTCATCCGACACACACACACACACACACTGTGTGAGTGCGACGAGGAGCATCTCGTCTGCATTGGTTGTATACACCCATGTACACACACACACTGAGGAGCCACAAGCACTGGCGGTAAACACTCGGGCCTCTCACAAGATGCTTTGTAAATATTTACAGCTCGGCAGGCGTTGAAGGGAGAGGAACATGGCGGACCAGGCAGCACAGGCAGCGCGTGACCGACCTCAGCCAACTCCCTCCCCGACACATTTCCACCCCCCATCAGGCCTGACCATCGCCGGACTTCAAATCCACTGGGCAAACAGCATTACCTTATTCAGCCTGTGTGCACGGCCGCTTACCTTGGCTTACGCTGCAGCAGCTGGGGAGGTCACCTCAGCTGAGCAGGGAGACTTCTTCATGAAAATAAAGACAAGATTATGTTTTCACGTCCTCACAATCAGAACGCCAGTGAATGAAAGTCTCTTAAGCTATGTTCACACTGCAGGTCTTGATGCTCAATTACGATTTTTTTTTCCGAAATATGATTTTTTTTTTTTTTTTGCGTGATTGTTCACACTATATTTGAAATGCGACCACCATCCGACTCCAGTGTGAAGGGTCTACGGCTCTGAAGTGACCCGCATGCGCAGAAGAAGACATGACGCCACGTGCCGCACACACCTGACTGGTTGGTGGCGGTAATGCACCAATAAGTTGTTTGCCAACCGCCATAAAGTGCTAAAGAAGAAGAAGCGACGCTACACAAGCCAGCGTGTGTGCATCAATTTTGAAGTTGTTGTGCAGTCGGAGCTGACAAAATCGTGACCAAGTGATTCCAAATCCATTGTTTGCGTCTGATTTTGCCGCATCCTGCCTCCTGCAGCGCAAAATTGTGACGTCTGTCTCGCTTCAATGAGGTAAAAGTCGGAAGAAATGCGACATGGCGATTCAGAGTTTGAAAAACATCGGATACGTATCAGATTTAGGACGACATATGAAAGTGGCCTGGGTCTGGTTTGAAAACATCGGTTTTGTGCTGTTCAGACTGTCATGAAAAAATCAGATAAATTTTCTGCAGTGTGAGTGTAACCTGAGGTGAATGACTGGTGATGCAAAAGGTGATGTTTCTGACATGCAACTTTAGTGACAAAATGTGAAATTTTTACTAATGCAATATTAACAATATTTGCATCATAGATATGCTAAAGTGAATAAAGGTTTGCATTTCAGCTGCACCAAACCCCCATGACAGCATCAATATGGAGATCAATGGTTTCATGGTTTTCAGGATTACCTCACTACCCACTGGAACATATTTTAACATCTTAACCTTTCTCACTAAAAATAGCTGCACTTTGCACAGATGGGAAGTATTTTCAATAATTTTACTAATGCTTCTGTAAGTTGTCCAAGTCATTGCTAATCTGCTGTTATTTCTAGCACAAAAACACAGTCAGTTTTCAGTTTCTATTATTGTTTCCATAAAAACTTAGCTTGACATTTTAAAGGTTCAGTATGTAACATTTGCATGGGCTGACATGAAATTTGTGATAGAGTCTGTATTGTGCTCGGAGTCAGACATTTGTTAATGTTAACTATATTTCTAAGCAAACAGTAGCCTTTAGTGAGTTTACATCCCACCTGCTTCTCTTCTGAGTGATGGGAATCAATGGCGAGCGGCAGTCAATTTTCTGATCCCTAAGCTAAGGTCTGCCAACATTTACACACATGATGATTGCCATTTAAAAAATAAACAATTTTGCAAGTCAAAAAAGTCATCATTTCTCACACAAATCGTGACGCATCAATTAGTTTTGTGTGAGTACGTACAGTGGACTAAATTTCTGTCTCACCTGATATAGTCTCAAAGACAACGTGGCTGCTGTCTCGGCAAATTTGACCTCACTGTTCAAGAATAAAGCAGTGGAAGAGGTGAAAGCCATGATATGTCTACTCATATTGACTGTCCAGCTCCAAAGAGATTGTTGAGAGACAGAACTATGATGACGTCACATACTGTACTGTACGCAAATTTGGGTCGTAGTCTCATTACATATGTTCACAGTCTTACTGTGTTTCTCAACTGTTTTAATCAAACCACCACTCTGTTGACTTGGAACATTATCTTTTAAATTGACAGACATCATTTGTATGAATGGTGGCAGAATTCAATCAGGATCAGAAAATCTACACTTTTATAATGCCATTTTTGACAAAGTTAGGTTCCCTGGGACAAACGGTGAGGTGGTGAGGACACCCGTTGTCGATAATGTTTCACACTGATGCCACAAACCAAAAGATTTTTGAGGAAAAAACAACCCGCGTCCATTGTGTAGAAATCAATGGACAAAATGTTATTGTGGATGTGAACACGTTTAGAAATGACATAATACACCTGTTACCTGTCAGAGACAATATTATTTTAGAAAAACACTCTGAAAGTGTTTGACCCACAGTATTGATTGTAGTTAAATGTATTTGTCTGTTGTGATGATGACTTAATCCACATCCTCTGGATAGGTCAGTGAATTAAGAATCTCTGTGATCATACAGTATCTTTTAGTCAGTAACAAATTTCACTTAAACATGGTCCAACCACAGGGAAACATGTTCATGAACTCAAGAATACTATAAGGCTAAACAAGTTATTCACTTAATCTTTAGAGGCTCTACTGAGCCATGTTTGCAGTTCTGTGCATGAAACCATGAAAGTATCAAAATCTTCAAATGTGTGCAAATTTCTGAAAGTCTTTGAGCATGTTTAATTAGTCAAATGTGTGCAAGAACACAACAAAGAAGAAAGATAATAATAATCTCTGTCGAGACCTAAAAAGTATTACATTAAAGTAGTATTATGTACATGTACTCAACAGCACTGTCTGTGGTCACAAGTGGTATTCCCAGGAATATTTTCACTCTTTTTTTGTTTTATAATGTGCTTTGGTTTAGTTTAATTAAACTTACACTACGCTTATGTTGACGTGGGTTTAACCATACAAGCTGAACTGACTTCTGTTCTGTCTGTAAACTTATCATAAACATCTTCAACAAATGTGTCAAATAGACACAGAGCGATCATTTACTCAGTCCTACAGTCCATCTATTGAGCAAAGGTTTGTCCAAAGGTTATTAACATTGCCTAACATCAGCGACTGGTTACACCAACCTACCTAAGTAAGTTTGGTAATAAATTCTATTTTTTACTTATTATGCCGCCATAGGGAATGTTTTATTTACTTATCGGATTATACAAAACAATGTCCATTATTCAAGATATTGTTTGCCCTTTAACTGATCCAGACTGCTGAACCTTGTTATTCTGTCACTTCAGGTCTTATGTCTCTTGGCAGCTTTCCTTTCATTCAGCTATCACATGTCTCTGTAATAGTTTGTGCTCCAGTAACTCCTAAACAAGAATATGAGCTTCCAGGGCAAGGCTGGAATAGTGCTAGAAAGTCTGACAGCTGTACATAATGTTTGTATTACCACTGGGTGGGGTTTATAAGCCAGTTTCACTCAGGCACATACATGCACATATTACACATTGTTCAATGGTGAGCCTGAGTCACAGGCTTGACAATCACATAAAAGTATATCTTTTAAAGACAACATTGATTTATGGTGAACCAGAAAGTGTGCCTCTTGGAAAAAGTTTACTTTCGCTTCTGAATTATGCCTAATTGAAGACAGAGGTTTCACTTACACCACTGTAATCCACTTTTTAAGACTAAATCAACAACAACATCCTTGTTTCTGTTGGTGGAACATCTGATCAAAAGAGAGGCCACGGCATTATTAAAGTTTAACTGGACATTTGTGCCACAAAAATGATTAACAACCCTGAGTCTTGATTTTTTTATTAGGCAAATTGCCTCCCATCTGGCACCCATACACCCAAACAAAATGTTGAAAGTATGTACTATTAGTGCTTGACCCCAGGTCTGGGCTGAGTATGCCAAAACAATACCAGGACGAGCCAAGCTTCCCAGTGCAGCACTGGAACACAAATAGTAACTTATAGAAGCCGGCGGCTGCTGCTACACAGGAGAAGGAGGAAACTGAAGGAGGTGGAAAAACAGCAGGACAGAGAAGAGGTGGAAATGGGTGGTGGCCAGGAACCGGGACTCTTCCTGCCCTAATCACAAGTCGGAGTATTTCCTTTCATTGTAGCAGCTCCAGACCCATTAACCAGCAAGACCCCTGCGTGCACACTCACACACAAACACTACTACGTACACATTATGGAGAAAAACTTAATCTTTTACAGACAGAACATACAGTATACGGGCAAGTAAGCACTCTATCAAACATTGTATGTGAGTTTACTGATTGACACATGAAGCCGCTCATATTCCCACACACTAAGTTACAGGTACATGGATCTTACTTGGCAGGGATCACTGCATTGTGCAGCAGCCCTTTGGCTCTGCTCTGATAAACACTTCATTATGAAATCCTGAGGACACAGTAAATATTTGCCGGCGCCTTTATCAGCCCGCCTTATCTTGGCGTGAACTCCAGGCACCACATGACTCCTCCTGGGCCCTTTATTTTTAATGCCTTTGCTACCACTGATAACTTCACAGAATAGCCTCCAGAAAACTTGTTTTAAAGCCTCTTGGAAAAGAGAGTTAGACAAGTAAACACACCAAAAAGTGTACATTAGGCCATGAAGAACTTATAATATAAGGACTATAACACTCCAGTCAAAGCTTTGAAAAGGTTATTTTGCTGTGAGTTGCAAAATTCACCGCTATTCGTCGTTTACCTGCTCCAGAGTAGAAACACATTTACAGCTTTGAAGTTAATCAGTTGTGAGCTGATGGCTGGTGTTCAGTTCCCAGCCTGATACATCTATCTGTGCCTGTGTGAACTTAGTGCACAATGATATCATTCACAATGCTGGAAGACGTATCCTTAAGTCTAAGTACTAATATTATACTGTGAAAATACTTCACTCCAGGTTATGCACTCAAAACCTCCCTTAGTTAAATAAGTAGTCAATGTTTCACCATCATATATGACATTTTGACATTTTTACCAGTGCATTAATGCATATGTTGCATTTTACTACTGTACTTAAGGTTGGATTTATTTGAACTTCTGCATGCACTATAAAGTAGTGTAATCTACAGCAAGTTATACTATACTATAATAACATTATATGTTGTGGCATCAGACAAATGTAGTGCAATAAGATGATGTAGAAGTGCAAAGTGGTAAAGAAATACTCAACTAAGTACTCAAACTTGTGCTGAGTAAAGCCCTGGAGTAGAAATACTTAGTTATCTTCCAGCCCTAACGGTTAGTGATCCGTTCCCATCCATCTCTGCCTGTCTGATCTTGTTGTACAATGATACCATTTCACAATAGGAGCTTTCTGATGGATTATGGTGAAAGATTAATTTGAGATGCAGCATGTAGGTTCTCATCGATGTGAGTGAAGCAGTGGGATACCAATTCGTCACACTGGTGAGAAAGCACTCCAGCGGTAACCCTGTCGAAACACAGCTTATCATTCATTACTTAGTCTTCATGTAGACTTAAAGGGAACGGGAATGCCAGTGTGCATTATGTCACAAAAGTGGATCTTAACAGCTGATTTATTAAGAGATTAAAATCTTATCCCCATGGCAAAAATCCCGCCTGAGCCACCGCTGACTTTACTGTCGCTGTGACACTCTCTAGGCACCTAAACATTTTCCATTTTAAAATCCCAGACCTCATTTTCCAGATGGTGCTGGCATATCTCTCGCCACACTCTGAATATTACAGCTTATGTAATATTACATACGTAGTGTGAGTTTATTCAGGACTATCAGATCCTGTACACTCAGTAATGCACCTTTTATGAGTGAGAACTCAGCTATAACAGAGCAAACTTACATGTTCAGTTGTTCTTTCCTTGCTTTACAGGAGATGGATGTTAATTTACAAGTGCTTTTAACGTGTTTTCAGAGGGCAGTGGGTAAAATCTGCTGCACACACACCCCCAGAAGCATCAAACTAAGTTGTGTCAAAGGGCAACTAGGGCTCTACTGTACCAGGACACGCTCCTGCAGTGATGGAATGTACCTCAGTGTATTTACTCAAATACTCCAAGTATAAGTTTGCTGCTTTATATGTGTATTGTATTATAATCGGGAGTGCTCACAAGTTCAAACAAGTCTGATGAAGGTACTCCTCGGTAGGCAACACACAACATGTCGAGAAAAAATCTAAAGCACATTTGTGACCAAGTGTAACTGAAAAAAAAAGGCTTTTATACAGTAAAACGGAGCTGAATGTAGTGACAAACAGGCTGCTTTAGAGGAAATGCTGCACATTTTACTGTACATTTAAGTATTATAGTACAAAGAAACCATTTGGCAAAGTGACTTTTGATATTGGAAGAACATTTGCCAAGACCAGACACTACAGTGACACAACAGCAGCCTGATGAGGTTCAATAACAGAGCTGTTTTACTTTGTAGATGAACTGCTATGTATTTTCTAGAATCTGTTCAACATTTTTTTACTTGTTCATCCTAGTATTACTGAGTCAAAGGAGTTAAAAACATCTATAGTGTACTTTGATTTGTGAAGCACTACATCTACACTGGTATTTCTACTTTTGGGTGAAGAATCAAAGCACTTCCTCCACCTCTGCCCTCCTGCCTGCAGGCCTTTTTCCACAGTGGGAGGAGGACTCCTACTTGTGTGACATCTGATGTGTTTATGTGAGCAACGTGAGAAGCAGAGGAGTCGCACTATGGAACAACAGCAAACTCATGTTTAATGTGTTCAAACCTGTCACACCTCGAGCCCATGTTTTCTAAGAAATCAGTCGTGCAATGGGAAGCTTTTTCAAACTGATTTTTATTGGGAGAACTACAAAAAATGTACAGTACAAAGTTAACAGTCTCACACTCAATTTGTAGTGAACTGACTCCCCAAAAAATATTACAACTCTCGTTGTCTTTTGTCCGTTTTTTTTGTTACATTCAAAAAGCTTTACTTCTGATAAAGTAGTCAAAAGTACATAGTGCGCATCCCCCTGTACCTACTATGTACAAACCAAATGTGTTCAACCACTTCCCTCGCCAGCGAACTCAAGACTCAGACTAGGATTTCGATATTAAAAAAACAGAGCAAAAGGAAATCAAAAATAAGAGGAATGGGGACTTAGAAAGGTTATGGTTGTTTTTTGTCAGAGTGTCTGAGTGGTAACAACCTTAAAAAAATAGTTATCATTTCAGAATCCAACACTACATTCAGTTCAACCTGTGTATAAAAGATGCCATGTAGGAAAAATACTTTATTTGGTTAATTTTAAGGCATGTCAAGATGGTGAACCCCATTAGGCACTACGCAATAATACTGGGGCACAAGGGATTGCTACATTCTTTAGCACGTGGCTGGAATCACAGTGTGACCTCGTGCAAACAGAGAAAACAAGAATACTTTTTGGTTAATTTATTGACTTGGGTTCTTTGTCACTGAAGTCTGATCTAGATAAACAAAAGAAGTAAGGTTTGGACGGTCTGTACAACCACATCGTTTATACATTCTACAGAAACATCTAAATAGGGATCCTCCGGGAAAAAAAAAAGCCTTCTACAGCACTGACAACCTCAGGAGCAAACAGCAATCACGCAAACTTTTTTTTAATAAACGTAAACAAGGAAACAAAATTAATGAAATAAATATCACATACGTTCTCTTAAATTAAGATTTTTTTTACTCATTTACAATAAAAATAACCAAGTGAAGTTACAAAAAAGGAGAAAAAACAAAATATATATATTACTGTGAAAAGAACATACACTCCACTTTATGCAGATTAATAATGGCGATCATAATTTAAACATAAAAGAATATAGATCTATTGCTTCATCATACTTGATAAATACAGTATGGACACAAATTACCAATGTAGCCTATACTTTTTTCACAAGATAATAAATAAGTTAAATAGTCCATAGCCAGTTATGCACTGCTATGTAAATCACTCAAAAACAGCTAAAAAAATATATATTCAACCATCAGCAGTGATTTCCCCAAACAAACCCAACTCAAGAGTGCTTTTTATCCAAGCAACAAACTAGACTAACCAAACGAACCACTGGGTGGCGCTGGGAGAAGACAGAACTGGAATGGAAGTTGAAGCTTTCAGAGAAGAAGAGGGAAAAAAAAGAAAAAAAGAAAAGAAAAAAAGAAACACACACTTTGATAAAAGAAAAAAAAACTGTTACTTTGAGTCAAGGCATATTCTTGGCAGGATGGGAGGAAATCTGAAACCGCTTACAGTCTCTTCTTCTTGTCAAGTCATGTTACACATCTAATCCCAGGAAAAGTGTGGCTTGCCTGATAGAGCAAAAGGAGAGGGGCTGCCGTGAGCCCTTGGGCAAGGCACTGATGGAATGCCTTCTGTTCACTATCTAAATTTTAATACAGCTATATTACATACAAGAAAACGATACTAAACTAATGCCAGGTCAAGGACACTTTAAACGGATGCTTATTGATCCCTGCGGGGAAATTCTCTTCTCTTGCCCCCCTCCAGGGAGGTCAGAGCAGGGTCAGCATCCCTGGAGCTGCTGGGGACTCAATGTCTTGCTCTAATGCACTTCAGCGCGGTGTTTGAGGCTGAAATGCACTGGAGGGGCTGGGGTAAAGGGGGGCTTAACTTGAACCGGGATTCCTCTGGTTAAAACACAGTCAAAACTCTCACTGATCCCCCCTCCCCCCTCAGCTGGAGTCCTCCATACTCCCCCGGCCCATCCGTAATCCGTTCGAAAAACAAAACATGATTAGTCATCTGAAATCGACAGCCTGCTGAAGATTGGCAAACGTCTTCCAGCGTCCAGACTCGGGGACTCGGAGCCGCTGAGACTCCCGGAAGAGCTGAGGGACCCGCTCGCATAGCTCTCCCGGTCAGAGAGCGAGTCTGGCGGGCTGGGAGGAGGCTCGAACACCGGCGACTCGCTGAGGCGGCGCAGCGCCTGCAAGTGGCTCATGTTGTAAGTCGGAGGGGAGGGCGGGCACACGCTGCCCTGCATGTTCCCGTAGTAGGCACCGGTGGAGTGGTTGTTGGCGTAGCCGCTGGAGGTGTGAACGGCTAGGGGGGCCAGTAAGGCTTTTAAGTCCTGGCCGGGGAAGGAGAAGGCACTGTTGATGCAGGACACCGAGTTTGGGGAAAGCACCTCCTCATAGAAGCTGGAGGCGGAGGTGCAGGAGGCGGTGGTCGGTGGCGGTGGGGTCCGGGACGTGGGGCTGTCGAGGAGGGGAGACTCAAGCCCGTGGTGGGTGGAGAAACCGGAGAAGCTGAGGCTGTGGTGAAGCTTTGGTCTGTCCCGCTGTGTGTAGCCGAGCTGCTGAGGCGGCAGGACTTCCCTCTGGCCGTAGCCGCACAGCTCCCGAGCAGACCGAGGCTCTCCGGGCTGCACGTTCGCGTTAGCGGCCGGAGCGGGCCGGCGCTCATCGGCGTTGTGAATAAAGTGACACCGGGGGCCGTACGGGCAGAAACCGATGGTGTGGAAGGTGCGGCACGGCTCCGTTTTGTACTTAGGGTGACGGGACAAGCTCCTCAACTCGTGGTAGCCGTGAGCGAACTGACATTTCTCTCCGTACTTGCACGACCCATTCTCCTCGAAGGGCCGACACAGCTCCGTCTTGTAGCGGGTGGAGTTGATCTGAGAGCCGGGCTTCTGCTGCAGCAAGCCCCGGTCTCCGTTCTCGCTGTAAGCGCGGTCACGGAACTTGTTCTCCTTATTCATGAGGGCTGTGGCGCTGCTGTTGCTGCTCGGTGTGTTCTCCTTCAGGCTGCTGTAGGAGCCAATCGAGTATTTGTTGCCGTTGTTCATCGCCTCCACGTTGCTGGTCGAGTTTCTCCGGAAAAATCCCGGCGTGAAGGAGCCTCCTGAGCCCGCAGTGGTGACCGGAGCCCCGACCGCTTTCTTGTCCAACATGCTGTTTATGTGGATGGCGTTCATGTTCATGCTTTTATCTTGCTGCAGAAAAAAGGAGACAATTAGCAATGCACGTCAAACACTAATTCTATTCATTTAGAGCACATGGTATATGGCTAAGACAACTTGTTTGCCTGCAACATAGCAACCTGTTGCTGCAGCGCGTCCTATACAACTTGCATCTTGATAATAAGCTACAAAAATGTAGTTTCCAGCCTATTGCCACTTTTTTTTTTACCTTGTAAAGCATGTCCATGTCGTAGAAAGCTGACAAGACGGTCGCTGACATCTCTTTTCCCCAAGTTTGCTGCCTCACTCCGTCTTTCATGGAGGACCGAGCAGGATCCTTCAATGCGACTGGCGGTAGTTTGTGCCACGACTGGTTTTGGTTGTGTAAAAGTTTTGAAAAGTTGCTCCAGAAGTGTATGTGCAGTTAAAATCCGTAGAAAGGAAAAAGAGGGGGATAAGGTTGTATTGTTGAGTTGTGGGTGGTTTTGTTTCCTCCCCTCTAGAAGCGCTGAGCCAGAGTGCTTCACTGTGCGCTCCAGCCTTTTTGCATGGGTATAAATAAATGGCCGGTGGAGGCCGGGGAGGGGCCAAGTGAAGTCGCAGCAAACTTTTGCAAGGAGCCGCCTCCTCTCTGAAAAAAAGAAAAAAAACTTCCATTCACCGGTTGGCCGCCTATTCTCTAACACCACGCCTTGAAATCCAACCCCGGTGCCCTCCAATCCTCCACACAGCCCTCCAAAACTTTTTTTCTTTTAATCACACAACCAATTTTGTGGAAGTTGGTTTTGCTTCTTTGGTTGACTCTTGCTGAGAAAGAATGCGGGACCATGAGGGGGGAAGTCTGCTAAGCATTCAAAGTGTTCTACAGCTATTTTCCTCTCCACACATTTACACCTGGGTCCTCCAGTGAAGCTGAATTCAAGGGGTAGGTGGGTGGTTTAGGGGGGGAGGGGTTGAGTGAATGAAAGGAGGGAATGATTCCTCAATCAGAACCCTTTCCCTACAGCAAACTTCTGAGGTTTAGACTCAGGACCTTCCAGTGACAAGGCGAGCCTCTGGACCTGTACACTTGGAAGCTGACACATGTATTTGTAATGGAAGGAAACTCTGCCTCCCCCACCCTCTCCTTCTCCCTGTGGACGGGGTGAGACCACAAGTATGAGCGGAGAGGAGTCCAGGCAGAGTGCAGCACAATTTTTAGAATCTGGTTGCATAATCAACTTCCACAGTGCAACAGCAGCCTATTCCAGTCTACTACACATGGAAAAATAGATATATCAATGCCTGCTGTGCTCCTATGACCTACTTTTATATAACCTGAAGACTGCTTCAAAGTGTGGCCTTCATATGAAATCAGAAATCTGCCACTCCTACAACAGCACATGTTGAGTCACTACAAACACAAAATGGACCTACTCGGATTTTCAAGACTCCTCAAACTTGTTTTGCCCAAACTCTGAGCCCAGCAGACTGCACTGGAGGAATGTGGTTTTCATGTGGTTCAGCAGAGCAACACTGCCCCCATGAGGGCAAAATGTGAAGTGAAATTACAAGACTGGAGGCGCCACCTGCTGTGCTGAAGTGGAAGCAAGATTTAAAGATGTAATCAGGCCAATTTCAACCGCAGGGACATCACAGTGATGCTGCCACACTGTCTTATCTCCTCACAAAGAGGCAAAAGACTGAATAAAGTCACAAGTGGAGTGTTTTCATTTGTTTCCTGCAGTCTTCTTCATAACAAAGTCACCACAGTCCCTCCTTTGTAACGAGTGCACAGTGTGGTTGCAATAATCTGCCCCTGTCCCAGCATGATGTAACCTTCCCAGCGATGGCAGAACGTTCACATGAAATGTCAAACTGCTCCACGCAGCTCCTGGAGTTATGTCAAGTTTTTAAAACCACAGTGGAAAGATTGCACAGTTGGCAGGGAAGCACAGGACTGTATCAGAACTCCACAAGGCAGATATTTTCGTCAAGAGGGTGTAAAACTTTGTGAAACATATCACCAGAAATTGCTGGCTTGCGTGACACTGTTAACCATTTTGTCTTTTTCATATCGGATCAGGATTAGATGAGCGGTTACAAAAATGTAGAAATGATTCTAACATGATTCTCTGAAGAGCTGCATGGTTTGGATAAATTGATGCAGACATGTTTAAAAAAAAGGGGGGAAAATAGCAACGGGTGAAAAACAAGTGACATAAGAGCTTGGAATCTACTACTACCAACCCTAAAATTAGTTTGAGGGCTGCCCCAGAACTATTTGTGCGTTGCAGTTGTGATAAATAGTTTAATGTGAAGGACAGACACAGAGAGGCTCCTGAGAAATCCCTTGAACATGTCCTCATCCGCAGAAACCACGCTCCCATCACACGGCTCTGTTTTTATTGGGGGATGTTGAGCTGTTCCAAAACATTACATCAGTTTTACTGTAACAGGGAACATGGCTACCAGGGAGGGAGAGGGGTCGAGCTGTATGAGAGGGCAGCATGAATCCACATATACACACATCCTAACGCGTGTGTACACACGCACACACAGAGGACAGTAGTCCATTGTGCTGTCCTCCTAATTACATAACCAGGAAAACTAGAGGGAAGCATAAAAACACAGTCCAATGGGAAGAATCCTGCAGTAAATTAAATATCACAGGAAAATAACACCTCGTATAAACATACAGTAGAAGTTAAAGCATACACTAAAATACAACTCTGGTGACGTGTCAGTGAAAACACTTGCTTTCA
This sequence comes from Pseudamia nigra, assembly GCA_029823295.1. Taxonomy (NCBI): domain Eukaryota; kingdom Metazoa; phylum Chordata; class Actinopteri; order Kurtiformes; family Apogonidae; genus Pseudamia; species Pseudamia nigra. The sequence continues at coordinate 16,406 of JAQQAE010001855.1, forward strand.
CATCCCCACGCCTCGGTCAGAAAGCTCCTCTCGCCGCACAATCGAGCCATTGAAGTTTAAAGCTTTAGGCGCTGAGTTGTTTTGTTCCGACCTTAAATCCCCAGTAGGAGACACGGTGAAGGCAGAAAGGCCGCACACTCAATGCTGACAGTGTTGAAGTCTGTCGTGTGACACCTAACCACTGATAAGACGATACAAAGTGCTGTTTTGCATGAGATCGTCCTGAGTTATTGTTACGACTTCACGATGGACGTACTTCTTTGTACTTTGGGGACAACATTCATGTACATTGTCTTTTAATGTAGCTTTTCTTCAATTAAGTCTGTCGTTATAAATTAAAGCTGTCACACGGTCAAAAGCTTTGGGACTGGCCAATTTTTTGTATATTTTGCTGCTTTATTTTTCCCTCGCATTTCACTGATACACACAGAACAGCACTTAAATTTTCTAAGGAAGTTTAAAAGATTTTACTCTTCTTTTATGCAAAAATGGAATGTGTGCCAATGCTAAAGCTGTTGGCCAAGACTGTCGAACTACAGCTGGCAATAAAAATATTTTTATTGACTCCGACAATGCCATTTTTATAGCTGAAATAAACAATGTATGAATTAAAAGGAAAGGGAAATGCAAGAAAATGATTTTTGTTTTCATTTCTCCTGCTTGAACATGTATTTGACGCACAGGGACCAGCTACCTTTATAAACAGCCATTTTTAGACAAAAAGTAAAAATGTGTCAAAAACCGCAACACACCACATGACATATGCACATTTTAGCTGCAATGTGTTAAATGTATTATTACTTTATTAATTAAAAAAAAAAACCTGTTTATTATTTTGATTATTTGGGTTATTTAGGCCTTGAATTGTGACGTGGAAAGAGATAATCTCAGCTATACAAATACAATTAAATTGAAATTATATTTAGTGTAACTTGTTAATTTTTCATTCATTTAATGGATTTTTTTCTACATTATTGTTCATTTCATTGATTATTTCATTAATTTTTGTTCTTATTTTATTCATTACTGTAAAAATGTTTTTTGTGATTACTGTAGTTAATTGCTGTTAATTTAGTTGAAAACTTTGCTCCACTATTTTTGTTTAATTTTCTTGCCAATTTTGTTCATGTTTTATTCATTTTTATCAAGCAGACTTACTATTTTAGTCATGTTTGTGACATTTTGATCCGTTTAATCATTATGTTATTCATGTTGTGGACTATTTTGTTCACATTTACCCTAATCAGTATTTAATTTTTGCTCATTTTTGTGGTTTTGGTCATTTACTTGCTTGTATTGTTCATTTTATGTTTATTTTGTTCATTCTTATTTATTACACTGTATGTTACTTAGGGAGTAGGTGGGAGTTCATAAATAACCCTTAGTCTCACTCCTTTTTGAATATCTTTTTTTGTTTTTTTCCTTTTTATTTCTCAGTTATGGTATTCAGTTAACTTACGTAACTTTGATGGCTCTGTAAATTGTTTGTTTATTTTACATATTCAAAATAAACTTCACAAACATGTAAATGGTTCAAGTTGTACTCAACTACAATCGACTATACACTAAGGAAAAGTAATTAAAAGTAAACTGAGGTAAAAAAGAAAGAAATAGTGTTAGTGTTATAGTTATAATTACTGTGATCTGTGTATTCTTACATCACATTCATCCAGTTCAATATAAAACATAAAATTGGATGTTGGCATATCATGCTTTAATATCAAATAAAATTTCAACCACAAATTTTTATTAAAAAAACAACAGGTTATCAAAATTTAAGACAAACAAGATTTAAAATATCTATTATTTCCTTCTTTCCAATGTTCAATTTAAATATCACGGGCCCTAAAATAAATGATATAACAACATGTAGTATTTGAAACGAGGGCGTCTGTGCCTGCTACCTCAGCCTCTGCAGCAGCTCCAGAGTCAGAGCAGCCCTGCGGTGCAGCAGTGTTAACCGGGCGTGCTCGATGGTGCAGGAGAACTGAGGCAGGGCAGGCAGCGAGTCCAGGGCCTGCTGGGAGCTGTGCTTCCGGGCCTGGGCCTGATCCGTCAGCCTGCGGAGCCAGGAGGGGTCGGGCCCCGCGGTACCAGGGTCCTCATTCTGCTTCATGGTCTGGATGAGGGAGCTGAGGTGTTGGTGGAGCAGCTTCACCCACTGCACAGGCTCCGCCCACAGGTTCAGATCCCCCTTTTCAAACAGGAAGTCCTCGTCACCCTAGTGGTGATCAAAATCGTAAAGTAAGGCACCACAAAATCTAAGCAACCAATTATTCATGGAATCTGCTCTAATATATGTTGTAGTGTCTGTTACGCAGTTTCATTGATTTTTTTTTTTTTTTAATGTGACTTTAGATAAACATGAGGACATGAGACTGCTATTTTAGCCTTGTTGTTTGTTGAGGAAAATACACAACATACTCAGCTAAAGGTGGATATTTGTAAGTTCTACTCCCATACTGATTTTAGCATAAAGTTGATTTATTTTTTGTGTATAGTCACTGCAAAGTTGATAACAAGATAAAACAACAAACTCTAGGTGCCTAAAGTGTAGATTTGTATATTAACTTTACTGCTGCAGTTATGTGTTTACTTCATTTTACTATTGTGTGTGTTTAAGGCTGTGTTCATTTGAACTACTTTATATACCACAGGCAGTTTAATCTGCAGCACAGCTCCATATTATAAAAATGTACGTATGTTTGTAGTCCAGCTTTAGTCATGAGTTTCGACAAACTGGTCTGTTTTCAGATGTGTGTCAGTGAGTTTTCCAGTGAATCCAAGATGGGATTTAACCCTATGAAGGAGCGCTGCATTCTGCACTTCATCACAAATTTTCAAAATCAACACATTGATAATACTTGTTTTTCACTGGAGAGCACATTCTGGAAACTAACTACAGCACACAAGGAAATGCAGTGGAGTAAAAAAAAAAAAATTGTCTGATCTAGTGAGGCAAAAGTATAAAGCTGGATAAAAAGTTGGTTCCACCACTGGCAAAACAACAACAAAGTGACATGACAAATGTATACCAGACTGGAAGCTTCGTCTGCAGCTTCCTCCTGGTCGCCGTCCTCCTCTCCCAGCAGCCACTCTGTCAGAGCGAGGACACCCGCTGGTACCTGCCCCCATTGTACCAACAGCTGGCACAGGAGCCCCACACCCACATCCAGGGCTACTGGAGGACAGACCGACACACCTGCCACATCTGGAGAGGATCACAGTACATCATTTATTTATTTTTTTATATATATTTTCAAGACATTCAGAACTAAATTACAGAAGGTCCCAGAAGCCAGAACATGAATCAATAAACAAGGTGTTGAATGATCATAAATCATCATATCCAAATAGCAAACAACCTGTTTTCTGATCCATGTACAGTATATGTATTCTAACATTATGTTGTTTTCATAAGAGTGAATATGTAGTCAGAAGTGAAAGGAAAAAACATTACTCTCAGCAGTGTGCCGTGTATCCAAAATAATTAAATCTCAAGTCTGACAAATATTCAAGGTGAAATAAATAATTCTAAATAACTCAGTTTCCACAGCTGAACATTAGGTTATTTGTAAAATTCAGACGCTCTAAGGAAAAAGTGTGTTCTTGCTTGGCCTGTGTCACCGTGTCAAATCCACACATAAAAACTGCAAGGTTACCAAATATGAAATAATCTAACAGGTGTGCCTTTAAAATATGAAATGTGATAACCGACCGTGTGCATGCAGGTTATTTTATTCTATACATGCAGTCACTGTGAGTTTGAAGGTTGAAGGACTGACACATAGCGTGTGGGTGAGTGAACTTATGTGTGTCTTCGCTGAGCTTGGAAAGTCTTCTGGGAAACGAGACTATAACTCATACAACCAACTACCATCAGGGTGTGTATGGATGGCTTTGAAGATATACGGCTTAAACACTGCACTGATATGTGAAAGCTCTCACACACACACACACACACACACAACACACACGGATTCTCAATGTATCACTATTAAATATAAAACTATATGTATATGTTTGTAATTCTTAAATATTTATCTCTACAGTGTTGCTTTTTGTCATATGTAACTGTTCTATGCAGAATCTCATCTCGAACTGACACATGGTTACTGCTTTTAAGCATATCCTCCTGTTGGGGTAAATATTTGCTAGCAACATATAGCTCTCAGTTAAAAACTAAAGACATTAATAGAAAGAAAACAAAATAAAGCAAAATAAAGCAAATGGCAATGAACGTGGGTCTCCAAAAATGTTTTACTGAAAAAGCTACTGACATACATAAGGACTCATGCTTTTGTTCAGAAGTTTTGGACTGAATTTTGACACTGTTCTGGTTTTTTGGAAAACATAAGTGTTCCCATTTGGACAAAAGGATAGAGCTGAGCAACAGCAAGCACCAGCAATGTACAACAACTACTTTATAAATATTAATATTGTCTTGGATAAGAGTACCTGCAACGTCTCATAATGTTCACATACAATAACTGTTCTGTAGAGATGTTATTTTCTACTTTTTGGGAAGAAAAAAAATTAAAGAAGACATTCTAAAAAACAAGGCTTTAAATCATATTTCTGTGAAAAGAATTAACCATAGCTATCAACATATTCATTCTATGGAAAACACACACAGCTGCTCTGCATTTAACTTGGCTTAAAACAAGCGGTCAACTAAAGAAATGTGTCTGTGAATACGTAAACTCAGGGTTCAATACAAACACAACCAACTTGAGCTCGTCTTGCCCAGAGCTGTATAAAAGAGTTGAGGAAGTGTGAGTGCAAAGACACGCTTCAAACACTGAGAAAACATAACGTATGACTTCATTTAACAACTCCAGTTGTCCAGGCAGCAACTACTTGACACAACATACTGAGTGTTTGCGTGTTGTTCTCCCACCTTGACCATCCTCACCACAGCTGACACCCAGATAACACCAGACACTTCAAAAGGCTTTGAGAGCCACCAGCCAAAACACTACCAGTATGGGAAGAGAAGAGGGAGGAGGTGTATTTTGACCCCCATCAGCACACATACAGTACAAAACACACACACAGGGTTGAGAACCCAGATTGTTTTTCTCTTCAGAGGGGAGGCGTAAAATCGGAGCAGAGCCTGTAGTCTGAGCAGAGACGGAAACCCAGCCTGTGAACATTAGAGGCTGGTGATTGCACCGTATTAGCAAAGATTTAAGAGTTTAGAAGCTTGAGTGACAAATTCTTTTCTTTACCTCTCTCTGGGACAGCCTCCCCTCTGATGTCAAGCCCTTTTACAGTCCCCCTTCCTTAACATTAAGACACATAATAGGAAATTTTAGCTGCTTTCAATTTATCTACATTTTCTGAGAGGTTTCACACATCACTTAACACAATTTCCCTCCAAGATACTCCGTTTCTCAAGGGGATTGTCTTTCACACGCTTATTGCTCTGTGTGGTGTGAGTGTGTATGTGTTGGCATGGGTGTTGTCCTGTGCAGGCACTGTTTGTGTTGAGTTTATGTCAAGCAATCTTTCTCTGACAATGATAATAACTGTGAATGCAAAGGTTTAGGTTGGATGAGGTCACACTGTGTTTGTGTGTCTGTGTGTGCGGCAGTCGACATCTGCTTGCACACATTACATCCACTGGCACTGTAGCATTTGAGCTGGGCAGGGCAAGAGTCTGAGGGGGAAAACTTAACCTTGTGCCACTTGTGGAAACAGTGTAACAGTTGAACCATTCTAAGAGGTTTTAATAACTGAATCAAGACCTTTAAGCTACTTTGTGAGAGCGTCTGGCAGCTGTATTTTTGGAAATTGCTTTCTATGCAAGTTTGCTAGAGTGGAGGTAGCTTAATATTTCAACTGTAACACTTTCGTGGCCGTGAGATTCATACAATCAGATCGAGAACCATTTTTACCCATTACACTAGGAAACTTGGGCCTTAAAACGATGTTCTTTGCGCATGTGTAACAGAAATGTTTTATCTTATGATTTCTATTCTGATTTGGATCATGTCCTTTTGAGGCCCTGCAGCAGATACAAGTAACCTGTCTGAACAGTCACAAAAGAATTAAAGCAACTTTTACATGACCCTACTGAAGGGAGTTGCTGTGACTACAAACACATCGACTCGCAGTCACTCCTTATGTTGGGTTTGCTCTTTGTGTAGTCTTTGAGATTTTGGTCTTGAAGCGCCTAGGGATAATCATGGATTATGATTGGAGCTATACAAATACAACTGAATTAAATTGCTGTCCACAGGTCCTGATTAAAACAAAAAGGACTGAGCCTTTGCCATGGCTGCTCCTAAGCTATGGAATGATCTGCCCGTTGACATTAGGATCTTCCCCACATTAGAAACCTATAAAACTCATTTAAAAATCAATTTTTATTCCCTAACTCTTATATCGGATTGAGTTTTAACATTGCTTTATGTGTTCTGCTGATTGTTTGGTCTTCCTTGTTTTGCAGTGTTTTTATTACATTATTTTACCCTTACATATTTTAAATGGAAAGCACTTGGGACAGCTGTTTATTAATGTGCTTATAAATTTGATTGATGGAAACATGGATGATGGTGTGATGGAGGCAGTCATTGGAGAGACAGTGAAGTGTTATATCTCAAAAGTATTCATTCACATCACCACCTCACCATTTCTGGTTCAGATCTCACATCCAGGCACATCTTGGTACATACATGATGGCCATTAATGTAATAACTGAGTTCATGTGCCTGCTGTTGAACCATTTGATCAAGCAGATGGTGCGCCCTATTTACTTCAGAACTCTGATGTCCAAACTGTCAGTAACGTAAACTCCGAGCTGATCGCGTTCCAACTGCGATGCTGGAACAACCTGGATGGGTAGCTGGCTCATTCGGAGCACAGAAAACATCCACAAGTGATAACATCTGTATGTGGCATTTTGCATATACAGTGTAGTAATATGCACTGGATAAAAATTGAACAGTATTACATATACTGTATGACTGAGGTAATATGAAACAAATACACCAAAAATTATCTGCATTCGTTCAGTTGTTTTGAGTGGTAGCCATATTGAGTTAAAAAGTTGGGGTTGTTCTGACTTTCTGGGATGGAATTCCGTCTTGAGGGGGCGGATCCAGTTGATTTTTCAAACTACGTGTTGAAAATTCTGACTGCCGAGTACAAGTGGATCACACCATGATACCATGGGTTGTAGAGAATCAAAATTCTCATCAGTACAGATAAGCAAATGCTGTTGTGTCCGTTACTTTTTTATTACCATGTTAACTCAAGACTGAAAATATTCACCATGTATGAAGTCTACATACACTCAGAATAAATACATAATGATGGTGTTATTTAAATAGAAGAGACAAATATGGAACGTGATTCTGTTACAATACGTTTTGTTCACATCAACTGTTGTTTGCCACTTGTGTTTTATTGTACACTGCTCCCGTGTCTGATTAATAGCCATGCCATTACACTCACTGAATTGAATAAAGAGAGTGTAGAGACCTTTGCTGTTGAGTAAATCCTCACTGAGCCTCTGCAGCTGGGGGGTGTCAGATGTCT
>JAQQAE010001856.1:0-19125 GCA_029823295.1 Pseudamia nigra
TGTAAAGCGCCTAGAAATAATCTAGAGATTATGATTGGTGCTATATAAATAAAGTTTGATTGATTGATTGATTGAATAAATTTCAGACTAAGCCAAAACCTGCATGTCCAGCTGAGTCCAAAAGTGAGACTCCAGAGAAATAACGTCCGACTTTACAGCGGAAGCTAACATTTTGACATCCTGGCAAAAATGCTTTTGATATTTATAGCTAATGTCCCCAATCATGACAACTGTACAGAATTTTGAATTTTGTGAATTTTGCTATTGCCTGTATGATAATTGTATCACATTGCCTGGGCTTTGCTTCTGAATTCTGCAATGAAGTCTACGGGCACCTTTCTGATGTATCTTGTCTTGACATTTATTTGGTTTCAACAACTCATAGTCTTGCTGACTGTATGGTCGGGTTTTAATTATGGACTTGACCATAGCATTAGTGGTCCTAACTAAAACACTAGTTCAGACTTGTTGAAATGATGACAAGGAGTATTGAATCTGTTCTGGGGGCACCTAGTGGACTTCCACCTTATTAAAACACTGCATGTCGGCTTATCCTTTGCTTTGCTACCTACATTTGCTTTTACTGTCCACACCCAGACTTTGTTTCTAAATGAGCAGGTTATGTGCTGCTTGCTTTGTCAACCCAAAAATCAGCAGAGCAAAAAAAACAAGTGAAAATAAACAAAAGTAATCATGTAAATTAATAAAAATGGATAAAAAAGCAACAGAAATTAACAAAAGTAAAGAAGCGGTTGGAAGGTGGCTGGATTCACAGAAGGCTGTGGTGTACAACTGCACACTGAAGAAGTTGGAGGACATCATGAACAACCCAGACCATCCTCTTCACCTCGTTCTGTCCCAACAAAGCAGCAGCTGCAGTGGACGACTAACATCACTACACTGCAGGACTGAACATTATAGGAGATCTGTCATTCCCACTGCTATCAGACTGTTCAATGCCTCAGCTGATGGCAGATTGAAGAAATCTTGCCGATTTGATCTTTCTTGCTAATGAGCTGCTCAAATGAATTTCCCTATAAAGTTTCTTTACTCAATCAATCAATGAAGTAAATTAACAAAATAAGCAAGATGTTTTATAATAAATGTAGAACACATCAGTAAGTTTTCCTCTTGATGTTTGAAAGTACTGAACCTGTCCGAACCATGGACCTGGACGACATTTTAAAGCCAAAAACAGGGCTTGGCCATATTTGGAGAAATGAAGGCAGAGTTCTCTTAAATAAATAGAAGACTCAGCAGGGGAGTGGAGTTGTCAATCAAAGCCCAGAGCAGCAGAGATTTGTCAGACTATTCACACTAATCTCTTAATAACGGAGCAGAAATTTAAAAATGGACCACCAGATCACTTATTAAGGGGTGCAAATGAAATGTTTGAGACCATAACCTGACAAAAATGTATTCATGTAGATTTTTACATTTTTAGGGAGAATTCCAGTGTAACTCGGTGGGAATCACAGCTTCTTGGAGCCAAATGACTTTCCACAACAGCCTCACTGTACAGTCCCTACACACTGGTCCAAGCACAATATATGCATCAGGCTATAATAAATTCCACATTATGAAGTTACACACTACTTAAGCAGTTTTTATAAGAAACATTTTTACTGCTAAGTACTTATTTTGTGAGCACTTGAGTTATTAACAATACTTTTATTTAAGTACATTTCTGTTTCCCCTGTCCAACACTAGAAATTACACAGTAAAAAGTTGTTATCTTAGTTAACATTCTTGTTCTGTCTTGTTAGTTTTTGCAAGTCTGCTCTGAGAGTTGAGTTTTGCCATAGAACCATTCTGGTGATGGTCCTAATGGCATCACCATAATGCATCAGATTAAATCAGGCCTTTCAGGCACTCTGTCTAAACTTCCTGCCATAAACCTGGGTTTAATTCCAGTAAATGGGTGTGAATGTCAAGCTGAGAGTTGATTTCTGGGACGTGAGGTACAAAAACACCACTGTACTCTGTTTAGAGTTCTTTTCCAACCAGTTCACATTATTGATTTCTGGCCAACAGCACCTTGTTTATGTCCCGGCTGTCACATTTTACCACACACACAACATGCCAGAGTTTTATTCACTATTTTTCATTGCTTGTAAATATTTTGCTGATATTTCTCTTCCCTTCTGGGTGTCACTGGAATATGAATGTTCGTGGCCTTCTTCCAACACATATTACCTGAAGGAATTTGGGGATTAGTTTGGAAATAAAAAAAAAGTTAGTGACAAAAATGGCTGCATATGCGATGATGTCTCCTGATGCATGTGTGTGTCTGCGTGCACACATGTATATTTAAAACCCCATACGCACGTTACTGAACACGTGGCAGCGTGTGTGTGCGTGCAAGTGTGTGTCACGTACGCCGCCGGTCACAGGTGAGTGTCATGTGTGATGATCATTATTGCCATACACCTGCTCCGCTCCCGCAATTAACTTTGCTGATGCAAATGAGCCTTATTGCATCACCGAGGCCTCGCCTCCTCCCCAACAGACTAGACGATGTTCATCTGCTGGATCTAATTAAGGTAATGAGAGAGGGAGGGAGAGATGGAAGGATAGATGGAGGAGTGCAGGAATAAAAGAGGATTGGAGGAGGGGTGGGAGAGAGGCGGAAGGTGGGAAAATGGGGAAAACAGGAAAGAAAAGGATTAAAGAAGTTGGCATAACGATGGAAAATGAAGTAAGAAGCGAGAGAGGTGGAATGTTAGTGTGGGTTCACTTGTAGTTTTGAAGAATATATTTCCAATTTGGGGATATTTTAGCGTGTCCTCAGTACAGTGAATCTCTTCACAAATAAGTAAAATACAAATACATTGGTATGAGATATAAACATTTGTGAAATGGAACGTCCTTAAGGCCTATAGAGCTTGAACATGGACCTGGGAGCCCAGACACCAAAAAAAAAAAAAAATAACGGATGACCCTAAAATAAATCTTAAAATATACACCTGAACCTGAGGCAGTTGTTTCACATGTACTGTATATAGTACATACATTTTACAGGTACATGGATTTCAGGAAGAATTTCCCAGTCCTTGGTTTTAGTGTCAAGACTGTGATGTGTGCATGTGCGAGTAGCTTCAGTGTTGTTTTGGATGTGAGGACTGTGCAGAACTGAAGACAGTGACATGAATTACACCACAAAGGAGGTGTTCTGCAGATTGTGTGTGCAGGAACTCCCTTTACAAGTATGCATATGAGATAGTTTTAATTCTCTCACCAATTAAAATGAGGATCATTTGGCCTGTGTGTGAGTGTACACACACACACACACACACACACACACACGCGTATGTACTGTATACACACTTCTTTGTATGAATACTTTGTGGGCATTTTATTCAATGTCTGAAGCACTTTTTAATTGAGTGTAGTTGACTGTTGCCTTTGAAAATATGTCTTTAAAAAGTGCCATGTTAAGATTTGGTTTTAAGGTTAGATTTGGCTGCAGGTTAGGGGTTTTGCTGGTATGCTAAGGTTATCGAATTGTCTCAGAAATGCAGTATGTAAATGAGTGTCCTCACAAAGGAAGGTGCACAAACATGGAAACAATATGTGTGTGAATTGATGAAGTGTCAGAAGAAAAGGAGGAGAACGAGGAGACAGCAGGTGTTCTGACAAGGACAATAGCCATTTGTATCTCCCTCATACACACACACACACACACACACACACACACACACACACACACACACACACACACGAAGCAGATGATAAACATACAAACACATGATCATGCAAACAAATAAAAACACACAAATACATTTTGTGCGTACCTTTTTCAGTTTATTCAATGTTTCAATATGGGAGTCACATATGCTTGCGTAATACATTTCTTTTGTGCTACAAGCTGACTTTTGTTGACATTACCTTGTTGAAAACATGTACAATATGTCACCTTTAAAGCTACAACATGCAGTGATATTTGGACAGTAGAGTCGTGAACGGGCATGTGTAGGGCACAGACAATGACTTGCCTGCCAACGTTTGCTGAAGGGCAGGACATGTTCAAGGTAGTGTTCAGTATTCAAGCTGTGAGTCTGAAGCTTTACATAAGGTTGAAGGCCACAAAACTAAAAGATTTGCTGGAGTTGCATGGACATTATTTCTTCCACCTAAACGAAATGTTCCTGATTTCTGATTCCTTCTAAACTGTCTATATTTATTTAAGCATTTATGAAAAAATGTATCCACAGCTTTTTTAAAAAGTCATCAATAATATGTACTGTATATAATATGCACCTTCATCCAAGTCCTCAACATAGAAATCCTTAATAATGGAGTTAGTTCACACTAAACTTAGTGTTTGTACTCAAAATACCACACTGATGTTCATTACAGCACATTCTCAATGTTGTTCCAAAAAGCTGTTTCAGTGTCTGTTGCGGAGCTTTTTCACTTGTACCTACTTAATTCAACTCTGCTTGGTTTTGGGGGTTTTCCATTAGGTATTAATGTGTTTATTTATATACCACACATATTTATATTACACACACATATTGATTTTATATAGTTAGGGTGTGGTAGAGAGAGAGAGAGAGAGAAAGAGCAGATGCCACTTTGAAGGGAAGAGAGAAACGAGTTTACGCAGCACTCCGCGCCGTGTTAACAACTGGAAAATTTTTGGCCAATTTTTTTTTATTTCGGTAGCCGAATTTTTTGTTACCGGAAGCGTTTGTTAGCCGGGACACCACTGTACCGGGATGTCCGATCACTCGTACAGTGTCCTATGACACAATTGCATAGTATGCGCTGAATTCACTTGTGTTTGCAGCTGATACAGTGTACCTTCATGTGTTCACATTGCTACATTTCCACAGTGTATGCCAGCCTTATGAGGACGTGGCCCACGCTGAGGTGGTACTCAACTGTAATGGAAAACGACTGAAATTGAGTGTTCGGTGTGTGTAAATATGACTTATATGTGCTTGTAGTAGACTTTGTCTTTAACTGAATGTGCAATATGACTATATTTTTTGTGTGATTAGTGCACTGTTTTATACTTTTTGTTGTGGAGCAGACCTCAGAGTCTCTTATGGACCCCAAGTGTCCAGAGTTCTTAAATTTGGGGACTCTACGGTTTGAGGCTGAGTTTGTTTTTCCATTGGGTGGCTGTTTTGATACTTTATTTAGCACTATTTTCAGAGCCCCCAGAAATGTTTTAGAATGGAAAGAGAGATGAAAACCTTACCTTTACAATACGTCTGGATTAGAACTTAATAAAGCTGAAGTTATGTTCCAAAGAGCAGTTGCGCAGCAATATTTTCAGTAACAGAATGTTGTGCACAACTGTCATAAAAGCTTAAACGCAATCAAATTCAGTGGCAAATAACAAACCTAACAATGCAACATGATTAACTCCCAAATATGCAAACTGCATTTTCTCAAATGAAAACAACTAGTCGTACATTTATGGATTGTGGATGAGCAGGTTTATTTACTAGAAATTCCTTGCATAATTCTACCATAGTATCCAGTATCTTATGCAACTTTGGATTCCATGCTTTTAAACAGCCTGATGTGGAGTAAGAGGGATCATAGTAGCCCTGACTTTGGCAAATTCAAGCCTTTCAGTGTTATTTTTGTTGATATCTTTTGATGTTCGTGAAAATTGTGTAAGAGAAAACCAAACATTTTCTAACAATGTTTTTGTCTTTACTTTTTTCATCTTGTCATATCTTGTCATTTTGCTGAAAAGGAATTCAGATTGCATTCACTGTGCTTTATTTGAATGTGATTCTGAAGTTTTGCACAAAATTAAGCCCAAATAAAGAAAATAAGCAAAATAAAGAATCAAGAAAACAGAGACTATGTGTATGTTGTCGTCTCATTGCATCTTGTTACTTTTATTATCTTAATATACTGTACATTTCTTTGTTGTCCATTTCATCTTGTTTGTGGAGTGTCGGATGCCACAAAGGATTACTTTTCTACACATTCAGTCTATTTACAGTGAAATTGATATTATATTAGGAAGACTCAATTACGGAAAATAAAAAAATAATTTCCCTCAAATGCTTCTAAACCACAATACCAAGCCTGTTCTGGAAACATAAGGAAACGCAGGGGATGGGAATAAAAGAAAAAAAAAAACTCAAATTAAGAACCAATATGAAAAACACTGACAAACACAGCTTCTGGCCATTAGGCTTTAAAATGTGCTTTATATATGCTGTGCATTTATAAATCTAATGGTGCACCCAATAGCTATAAATTGGAACTTGTAAAAAGATGTTCATGCAGCAGATTTTTTCTCGGCCCAGTTCATTTGTTAATTTTGGACACTACTGTACCTGCAGACATTATTGTAAACTGCCTTGTGGTTTTGGAAGAGGCTTCAGGTAAACAGCCTGCACACCAAGATTATTAGTCGTGCATTGAATACGCCCTCACCTGCTGCTCCAATGGCATTGAGAAACTTCAGTTGAAACATCTCAAATCAGGTAAACACACACCACACCATGATGTTTCTGAGGTGTTGACAATGAGACACTACAGCGTCTGATCCACCAGGTGGTGTTCTCATCACTTATTCAGTAAATCAAACCAGGCTCCAAAAACTGCTTCTCAAAAGCAGTGGTCAGGGATTGTGTATTTGTTAGACAACATTACAAATATTTTAGATGTATGCATTTTTTCCCCATTTGTCTCAGCTGGCCTCTTCCATTTCTCCTCAAACCCTCTCTTTCTCTCTGGTTTCTTTTCTTTCTGTCAACCTCCACTGGGTCTAATCTGACTAGCCGCTGTGGTGACTGATTGACCAGTGAATGGGCTGTTTATTGGATGCAAGGGAAACAAATTGCAGTTTGACGTGTTCCCCGAGCTGTCTAATGAGAGCCAGGATGAAGTATATCACTCTCTGCTTCTGCTCTCCTCTCTCAGCATGGGCTAAACCCAAAACAAGGTGTGGACCTCTGCCAGGGCAATCTCAATCATTGTGATGCACCAAACAGAAGCTGTAGCCATAGCCTGCATTTGCGTGTGTGCAAAAAAAGGGAATGCGTTGTTGTGCAAATACTCTTTTTACACCAATTTTCTATTCAGTCTTACCAGACATCAGCCAAGGTTCATCTTTGATCAAACGGGTCCAAACTGCTGTCCCCAAAACAAAAAGAATTTCAGTCTTCACATTTTGTGTCTACTAAGATCATCCTGCTTTATTTTGAAAACAAAACTAAGATTTCCAATAGCAGCACGTTTCATATGTATAGGTTAAAATCTTTCCTCTATAATATTGAAAAGCTGCAGTCTAGGGTGCACACTGATTTATGCAAAACCAATGTTGTCATTTATTTCAACTGCATTTATTATTATTGTATTTTTAAATTTTAAAATGAAAATTTTGCTCATTGTCCCTTCAAGTTCTGTCACAGTTAGACATACAAATTGTATAATGCTGTTCACATTACAGTTTGTTGTTGCATGAAAACGCATGAATGTAATTTCCTTCATTTTAAGCTACTACGAGCACTTTTAACAATGTACAGATTATCCAGTCTTAAAGGCTCTATATGGATGTTTTATGGATTAGTGTGCATGCTCGTGTGCTTATGTGAAGTTTATGTTGTATTCTTTTGTGTATGGAACTGGTGGTTTTAGTGGTGGCTCGTTTGAGTTCTAAGTGACTGTTACCTATGTTGCCAGCTTTCCATAGAATTCCTCATATTGTCTCTAGGCTTTTCCAGTGCCTTTTCTGCTCCTCTACAGGTACAATAGCATGCAACAGTAGCAAAGAAGTACAGTCAACTAGTGTAAAAATAAAGCTGTACCTTAAGCAGACAAAGAAGTGCACACGCAGTATTATATATTGAACCTCTATAGCTAAATACACTCAACATTTACATTTAAACCTCTCAACATTAAATTACAAATCCTCAGCATAAGACCAAAACTGCCTTCATTGTGTGCCTTCATCACAGTCGGTGACATTAGTCTGTCTCTTTGCCTCCACAGCATATGATTTGTGATTATTTGGATGAATGGTTTTCCTTTGAATCCTTAGTTTTGTGCTGCCTCCTTTCCCAGTGACCATGTAGAGTGTGGCTATTTAACAGTTAAGATTTAGTATTCATGCAGCGTGCCGCAAGATCGCAGCACACTCATAAAAGCTCAGCCTGAGTCCATCACCAAACAAATGGGAGCTGCGTGTTTTCCTGATTTATTAGAGGAACCCTCCCTTCTTGTTCTCCTTCTCCTCCTCTTAATCTTTCATTATTGTCTTTTCCTCTCCCTCTCTCTCCCCTTCTCTCCTTCTGTGTTACAGTGTGAGAGGCAGCACATACTATCTCCGCATGTGTGTGTCTGTTGTCATTGTGGTCGCCTGTGCATGAGTGCAAACATGACGAGTGTGTGCAGCGTGAGGATGTCACATGACATCCTTAATGACAATCTGTCTGTGATCTCACATTTCTCCCTTAAGCTTCTCCTGGTGATGAAGCATGATGCTTTCCTTTTGTTGCCCTTAATGGAGGCTTAACATCTCTACTCACAGATCAATATGACTTTATGAATTATTTGCTCCGCGGCTGTTTTCTTTCCCTCGTTTTTTTTTTTTTTTTTAACAGGGGCTACACTTGCTCATTAGCATGCCGTCTTTATTAGCCAGGGCCACTGGTGTCTACTTCTGCTCACGTGTGTGTGTGTGAACATGAAGCGTGTACTTTAGGTGTTGTGTGTGTAAGTCACAGTGTAATTAATCTGCTGGCCCTCAGCTCTGATTAAGCTCAGATTCTTCCACACAGCTGAACACTCTTCACCTCCCGTCCTTCTGGCTCTCCACTCATCAACATGCTGTGAAAAACACGGTCAGATATAATGATTTATGTCTCTGTGTGACAATAATGTAACAACTGATCAAACGAAAAGAGGAGTGGAATGAATAGGGACAAGTTTTCCTTTTTTTACAGTTTGCATGTTATTTTTAGACTTAGAATAGTAACATAAGACATGGAGCAAAGGGTTGCATTCATGATTGACTTTACATTCTGTATGCTGGTGAAGTTTAAAGTCTGTATTGTCTTTGGAGCTGTTTTGTATGTTATCCTACTTTACTAAGCTGTCTCTGTTGCTGACATCATCATAACAGCCACAATGTGATGTGTAAAGGACAATGCTTTTTCATGTGTAACACTAGCCACACTAGTGTACAAATGAAATAATCTAAAGCTGAAAACTAACCAGCTCCCAGCACACAGATCTAATGTAAACCTTACACACTGAAGCTTTACAGTTAAAAATGGATAGCCAGCCTTTTAAATATATTTAGTTCAAAAGGACAGATAAAGGATTCAGTCTGGAGATGAAGACTCCTCTGGCCAAAATCATTGTCAGATGGATGTGACACCATTTCCTCTGACTATCCAGTGGAAATGCGAGCAGCCATATTGCCCTGTGACACTTTGGAGCCACATTCCACAATGTAAAGGGGTGGGAAGGTCCAGTTCACCTGTCTGATCTAACAGATTTGGGCTTCATTACACATGACAAACACACATCTTTATAACATTCGATGACTTAATAAAACAGTCTGATCAGTCAGATGGCAATTTGAGTCCATAAGAATAATAAAAAATGACAAAAAAGTTCAAAATCACCTTTTGGAAAAATTCATTTGATATGTACTTTGAGTTGTGTTTTGTGTTTTCAGTTTGGGTGAACTCTCATGGAATCACAGGGAGTCGGCCGTGTGTGTGTGTGTGTGTGTGTGTGTGTGTGTGTGTGATGAACTGCACACTGCAGAACGACACCTTTATAAACATCATGCGGACTGAATGAGGAAGGTGACCATCATTTGTGAGGAAAAAAGCAACGAAAGAACAAAAATAACGTCCGATTGTTTCACAACAGTTATACAGCTATGAGCTAACTCTAGCTTGTCAATAAACTTTGACCAAAAAGTGTGGACATCTGGCAAGATTATGAGATCCGAAGCTCCTCACCATAAGCAGAGAAGAGGAAATAACCAAGCAGCTGACCAGGAGGGTGAGGGACAGTGTCGTGTATGCCCAGAGAGGCAATAAACTGAAGCGCTGAGAAAAGAGTACACAACGATTCATGATCACAACAAAAAGAAGGGTGGTGTTGGCTGAATGGACTAGCCATACTACAAGCTATATCACAAGATTAGAAGACACCCAGCTCCCAGCACTCCCAGTTCCACAAGACAGGTCAGAGAAGAGACGCCATCACCTCGCGTAACGTGTTCTTGTCTGCCCCTTATGATGACATGTTGTCTGCTTGCCTGTTTTTAGGCCCTAAACTTATTAGTATCCATCAACCCGGGTCCGTCACGGGTCCTGAATTGCCAAGATCTGGGTTGGACCTGGATTGACCAGCTTGGTATGAATTGACAAAAGCAGGGTTGGACCCTGGTCAGCTCACTCTGGGCCGACCCGGGTTGTTGGTCTGAATGTGGTATTATAGAGGGATCCAAGACGTGTGGTTTTTCTCCTGTCGACTGGACTGGAAATTTGGTTTGAAGACCAAATTTCTATTATAGAGGGAACACTGAATACAGCAAAAGTATACACCTCCTCCTGTCCGTCTGTAACTCTTTGCATATTTTGCCCAAAGTTTTGCCTGAGACAGAACTGCACCACAACAGCAGTAGAGTAAGTGAGAAGAACAGAATCAAAAGGAACTTATTTTTAATGTTGTACAGTACCAACTGCTACACAGCAGTGTTAGGAAGGTGCAGACTCACTGCCCTGTATTAGGTACCCAGAAACACAATGAAGGCAGCAAAACAGGTAGAAAATAAGAAGTCAGAAATAATGCGGGTTTATTGTTAAATCAGCCTGTTATTTCAGTATCATTTTAGTAAGTTAATATTCAGAAGGTTTAGAATGTACATTCTCACTCGACAGTATAATTCTAGTATTTAAAGTATAAATTAGAGTTATTTGACAAATGAAGAGCACTGCCATTATTATTGATTAATAGTTGAAGATTATTATGGGTTTTAGAAGATACTTTAAGACAAGGGTCTTTGCCAATATTCAAGATTTGTATGCATAATTCCATTTAAAATGTATTTTGATGATTGGAACAGTTTTGTAAGACTTCAGCTAAAGACTATAGGTAAAAGAGGAAAACTTAAAATACAACTGAATCAACAGTATAAAGATCCTGTGTTGTATATATTCAGAAAGGAACTTACATAGGGTTTATCTTGAATACAGTTAAGAACTGTTTCCAAGACTTTAAAAAAAATCAAATTTCATAAATAATTCTTTCTCATTTGGAGCAAAAAGTCAAAAACCTCCATTAGAATTGTGACTGAAAGTAAAACTGTGGAAAAATGTTTAACAGGTCATATAAGATCATGTATAAAATTAGCAGCAGCAAATGCAAAAATGAGGAACCCAATGTGCATACTCAGTAAAAAGCAACAGAAATAATATAATTCCTCTATTTCATGGATGTTGCCCTTTAGGTGATCTGAGAAGTCAATAAGTGCTTTTGTACAGATCTAATAAAAAGGTGCTTAATGTGTGTGAGTGTATGTGTGTGTTAAAGTGCACTGCTCTTCCCTTGGCGTAATCTGCAATAATTGTAGTCGTAATAATCTTGCAAACAGAGGAAAAGGTCAAGTTAAGGAGGTGAATATGGGGAGGAAAGAGGAGGTGTGGATACAACAGGAGAGGTAAACAAAGATGAGGAGAAGAAAAGGGAAATGGAAACGGTGCGTACGTTGCCGTCTTTTGCCACTAGTCTCTGCTGTTGCATCACAGATGAATGATCCACTCCCTCACCGGATTAGACACGCTCCTCTCCCTCCCTCTCGGCCTCAGCATTTATTTCTGTGTTTCTTGAAAGCCCAGGCTCTCCGAAGCAGTGCTGAATTCCACCAATTCCAGTCGGACTCCACGTCCAGCGCTGTTGCAACCCACGCTCACAGCTGCATTGTTCCACCACAAGTGACATAGTGTTCACAAAGTAATATGTTTTCTATAGAGGCCAATTTTACAAACAAAACCTAACAAATCATAAAAGTCTTTAAAAAGTCCTACATTTGAATTTGTCGGGTCTGTCACATCTGATTTGACGCTTTGGAGATGCTACTGCACATACTGTAATATTTGTCTTTTGACATTTCAGGTTTGCGCTTGTCTGTTGGAAAATGTACATTTATTCATTTCATGCAACACTTTGCCCAATTTTTAGTGAATTTTCAGGCTCTTAATCATTTTTGTTCAATTTGTGAATTATGATGTTCAGTTTTTCTTCAATTTGTGGAATATTTTGCTGAGTTTCATGCCAACATTTTTTAAATTATTTTGCTAATTTTGGTTTGCATTGTTGATTATTCATTTTGTGGAATGTTTTGTCAAGTTTTTGGCCTATTTTAGGATTATTTTGCAAATTTTATTTCAATTTGTTGATTATTTTGTTCCGTTTTTTCATTTTGTGGAATATTTTGTTACATTTTTGGCCAATCTTAGTATATGTTTACTCATTTTGGTTCACTTTGTTGATTATTTTGTTCATTTTTTGGTCAATTTGTGGATTATTTTGCTCATTTTATTCATTCTGTTCATTATTTTGTTCAGTTGTTGCTCATTCGGATTGTTTTTAATTTTTTGATTACTTCATTCTGAGCTAATTTGTATTTTGTTGATTATTTTGCTTATTTTTACTTGACTTTTGTCCACCTTACATTAAATCAAAAGTAATAAAATAAGGTCACTCCTCATTTTTAGACATTTTGTGATCTGTATTTAAAGAGTAAAATGCACAAAAAAAGTCAGATGTTCATTTACAGTAAAAAAATTAATAGATGTATAAGTTAACTGTCTAAGTTAAAAAGCATTCAATTTTAAGCTTAAGTAAAGTGTACAAAAGGAAAGCACCTTTACTCTTTTTACTCACCTATTAAATTTGCTAAGGTTTATTTCTATGTCTTCGGTGCCTTTGTTGCCACATGAATAATCTTAATCTAGGCTTAAAATGATTGTAATTTGTGGGAAGAAACAAACTACTATTACCCAGCCTTAGTCCACACTGACCAAATCCTGATGCACACCCACAATCCGCTTTCTTTGCTTATGCATTTATGGCTTGATTTAACCGTACTCGTACACCATCCTTCCTTTTACCTTGTACTGACATTGCCTTGCTGCTCTATGTTGTTAGTAAAATGTACATTTTCACATAGCAGACTGGCTTTAAGTTACTGACCATATGAATAATGAGGCCAAATGTATGATAATGTTTCACACTTTGGCTATCATTATCATTACATTATGAATTCGTTTGCTGACATAATCCGTATTGTCTTTAAACACATCTCTTCTCTTGTGATGTCCTTCCAGACAGTCATGCTTGTTGTGCTGATGAATGGGAAACACAAACACAGCTGTCCTCACAAATGTGGAACACTGCTGTTTGACTGAATTATTACCAGTTAAACCTTATTATTAACGTACTACATAAAGTTATATACTGTACCATTAACCATTTTTTATATTACTTTATTTATTTTTGTCCATTTTATTGATTATTTTCTTAATTTTTGTCCATTTTCTTCAACATTTCCATAAATGTATCTTAATTTTTCTTAATTTTCTTGTTTCTTTTGTTGTTTTCTTAATTTTTATTCGCTTGGATGGTTATTTTGTCCTCTTTTCTTGTGATGAAATCCCACCACTTCTGAGGCTGCAGACAATCTGTGTTCCAGTACATCATGATTTTCCTAAATATCAGCTGTATTTTTTTTTTCTTGCCACTGTGGTGATTTATTTCCCCACAGAGCTGCAGATAAATGGGTCATCACAGATTAGCAGCAGGGATAATAAACTCTTTAAGTCCCTGTATGGTATACATGAGTCCTGACATCAGTGAATATTGAGTCACCAATGCTGCCAAAACTATTTATACAATGTTTTCTGAGGATGCGGTGATTTTAAAGACGCCGCTGCCATTATTTTTCTTCTTTCATAAAGCAGAAAACATCTTCTTCCCGCTTTACTAGCTGCATTTGGATGTCACAGACCCATGAAATAATCCATTTGACTCAGATTAAGACTTGGACTGAACATCAGAGGAGACCAGAGAAAGTTTGGATCACCTGTACCTGCATGTATATGAGTGCAAATGATTGGCTGAAGTATATGAGCTCAGAGTCATTGTATTAAATCAGAACTGGCTAACACACTGCAGGATTTCTTTATCCTCTTTCCAGGGAGCTCCTTTCTTAAAATTCTATACAAAGCAAATGCTGAATTTAGTTACAGCAAATATCTATAGATATTTGGAAGTTTTATACATTTCCATTTTTCCCATATAGATAAAGGGATTTCTGCAGATTCTTTTGTGTTAAGAGAGATTTACTTAGAAATACAGCATCAGTTCCATTTAAAAACAAAATTCTTCATGCCTACACGCCAAGTGAATACATCCACACGACACACCTTCTTTACTCAAGTAGATGCATGACTAGGTGTAGGTGAGGGTAATAATGTACAGGTCAACATAAAACATGAAAAGCCATCACAAAGTCTTAAATTTGAATTTGTCAGGTTGTAATATACACAGACCACATTTCCAAAGCTTAAAGGTGCAACTGTACTTGTTTCATTTTTTTTTCTTACATTGGACTTGCTCTTATCTGGTGGAAAATGCAGATTTATTCATTTTGTGGCATGTTTTTTTTAGTTATTGGTGAATGTTGATCATTTTTGTTTCATTTTGTTAATCAGGATGTTGAGTTTTTCATCTTTTTGTGGAATATGTCGGCCAGTTTTTGGCTACTTTTTGTTTTAACCTGGTCATTTGGTTCATTTTTGTATTACATTGTTCACTTTTACTTCATTTTGTGAAATATTTTGTTTGTTTTCCTTTGTTATTATTATTTTCTTCATTTTGTGTGTAGTTTGATCAGTTTTTGGCCAGTTTCTGAAAAGTCCTTTTATACCACAAGTATAAAAAGAAAAAGTAGGCTTTTCAAAGACATTTCTACCAGCTTTCCTGAACTATGTGTCATAATAATATAATGTGAAGAATATTAATTAATTTGATTATTAATTAGTATTAATCAAGTGAAAATAATGAACATTAATGTCACCCATTTTCTTCTCCATCTAGCTTCCTTTTCGCATCCGTTATAACTTTCATCTCTTATCTTTTTCATTATTATGTCCACAATATCATATTGAATGAGACCTTAGATTGTACTCCTTTTTTTAATTTATAGACAAATTTAGCACAAAATCTTAGAATCTATAAGCACAGGTGCGTTTTCATCTTATTACATCTTTTACATGATTTTTTTTTTGCTTTTTTCTGTTTCTGCATCTGTTTTATTGATTCATATTGTTTCGTCACCAAAATGATGTACCCATTCCAAATGTTTCCTTTGTTAATGTCTGTGTAAGTCTGTATTGTACTGTATGGGCGAAATGTGAAACTGCATAATTTCTCTGTAATGTTTGTATTGTTGCCTCTGTCTTGGCCAGGACACTCTTGTAAATCTTAATGAGTCTTTTCCTGGTTAAACATAGGTAAAATATTAACAAAATAACTCAAAGTAAAAGATGGTCAATCTGGATTCAACAGGCTATTACTCAAAGTGATCTGAATGGAGTAGCGCTGTGGCCAGATGATGTGGTTAAACTGTAACCAGACTGGAGAGTCCTAAACTAACACTTTAACTTTGACCACTGCGATGAATCATGTCTCCTTTACTAATAGCATAATTTCAGCCACAAAGATCAACCAATAGTTCTGTGCATCTGTATGACTTACCCTGATCAAATGTAGTAAAATAGGTTCAAAACAATGGTGAATGCTCTGTTGGATGTGGAACATTTTTACCAAAACAAACATTCAGACATAACTCTTCCAATCTTGAACATCTTGATTAGTAACTGTAATTTAATCCCATTCTCATATCTCAGTAATATAATTAGTTCCTCCCTAACACTGCAACTGGAGTGCAGTTTCATAACAACCACAGACCTTTTTGTTTAGAGTGTGTTTAAAAGTCATCTGTTCACCTGAGTCAGGATTCACATCACTTACACCTTTATAAGTCACGGGCAGAGGAGTGTGTTTCAAAGTAAACTTCGGTGGTGTAAACGGGAAGAAAAGAAAAAGTCATGCAAGGCAAATATCACACAGCGCTGATTCACCGTGTGACCAAACACTGAGCCCAAGTTGAGACTAATGAAGTCTTTAATTTGGTTATAGTTTATTAATGTCAGAGACACTCCGCCATTAATCATGTTATAACGCCCCTGAGTGTGCTTGTGCTCATGCAAATGTGTGTGTGTGTGTGCACGTGCGCGTTTGTGCGCGTGTGTGTGTAGAGTGTGTATTGCCTTGTGTGTGTTTTAGCATAGGCCTCTGCGTTTTATGGGAGCTCACACACTTTTTGTGCATGTGTGTGTGAGAGAGACAAGTGCATCGCTCTCCACCAGCAATAATATCACATACATTTTAAAGGACTGTCATTATCGCTGTGGGTTACCCCACGGCCCCCCATCACAAACCCCACAAACCATTTTCATTCCAAACTCATTAATATGCAAACTTATTCAAATGAGATTGTAATTAAGCATCTACTGAGTGGGAACCCTTTTCATGATAATTTATGATAAACTCCTCGCCACCTTTGATTGAGATTGATTTTTGGCGCTGGTAAGCCGACCTGAATACAAAGCTACACCTGAGAGACCTGGAGGGAGAAAAACACTTTTAAAACAGCAAACTTATTTCATGGCTGATTGTGCCACAATCATCTTGGAGGAGTAACAAAGATCTATTTGAATAATGCATTCCCACTGTGCGGGTGATGTGCTCAGCCTAAAAAACCTGGGCATATCTGTTCTTGGCATCAAGGTGACAGTGATGTGTGTGCAAGCTTGTGTGTTTCATAATGGAAGATAAACCAAGCATAACTCAGTTTACCCAGTTATTTATTAGGAGTAATACAACCTGTTCTGACTCTTCGTGAAAGTAGTAACAGTTCTGTGTTCAAAGAGATACTGAGTTGCTGTTTTAGTGAGCACCAAAAGCCCATTTTCTTACTTACAAACTGTCCTTATTACACATAATGAAATGCTGTTTAAGAACAAAAAGTACTGGTGTCAGTTTTCCCACTGAGCAAAAATTATGTGACTTGTCATCTCTGAAGAAAAGCATTTGAAAGAAACTAACCAATAATTTATTAATTATTCATGCATGGTTTGGTCACTTTTAAAATTGGACTTGAACTGGATTTGCTGGTCTCAATACACTCTAATTTAAAAACACTGGGTTGTTCACTTTGTGCAACACCTTTTGCATTACAAGCCTCAGTATTTCACATCCTTCAGCTTCTTAATTGCCTAAAATCTACTTACTCAATGTTCACTTTCACTTGATATAGGATTATGCTTATAAAGGCATTTTAACCACCTTCCTCGCAAACTTTCAGCAAACCCACACCAGTATTTTATATTCATTTTGTATAAGTATTATATTTTAGAATAACTGAAATGTTTGCTTGCAATTCAGACCAAAGGTTCTTTGGGAGAAATGTCATAATTGGCTTTTTGCATTTTGTAATTCAAGTAGAATTCTACTCCTCTGCTTGACTTGAAAATTCTATTCTGTAACACAAAGTTCTGGCAAATTAAAGATGTTTTCAAACAGTTCTAAGGGTAAATGCACTGACTGAACTAAAACAAATACAAAAGTCATACGTTGTTCAAAGCTTCTCCTAAAGGTGCAGTCTACGATGTTGGCAAACTAGCTAGGGACTGTGGCTGTTTTCAAGTGAATGCATGAACTCGAGCACCTATGAGGTTGTAAGCTGTGTTGACGGGCAGGTCGCCTGTCCAAACATTTACATTGGACTGTGACAAAGACAAACCATGGGCCATTACCCAGTTTTCCAGCATTGTCAACTGTACCTTGTACTTTTCCATAAGTTCACTCAGTTGATTTGTCTCTCTGTTTGCTGTTTTGATATGGACAGAGAGAATAAAGCTGCAGACAGATGTATATTATAAATTATGCCCCCCACCTCCCCCAGTTGATCACATATCTAAACAATCCACTTCATGTCTTCCACAAAATCTTTTTCAGAGTTGTGAGTGACCCACATTGCTATCCTTGCCCATCGTTTGGGAAACAGTGATGTGGATGCAGATGATAATCATCTTGATAATTAACACTCTCTGAGTTCTAGTGGGGGAGAAAGAAAAGGAAGGCATTGTTGTTTGAGGAGCAACATCAAAGACAAAGGTAGTCTCCAGCAAATGATAGTTGTGTAATTGCCCTGCAGTACCTGTGAGGAGTATGACTCTCTGAGCTAGTTAGGAACCCCAGGTGAAGGAACAGTGGGGCTGGATCACTGTATCCCCTGCAGTCTGCACACATACACACACCTGCACAAATTGGATAGAAACTTCAGTATCAACATCAGAGATGCTTTTGTATTTTCAAAGGTATATTGTTTATTGGGGTCAGAATGATTTAGGGGCGGGACTTGGGATGAAACAAAAGAAAAGCAAAAGTGCTGTTTGTTAGCATAGAGAATAAATCAATAAATTTGTCTCTGCCAGCAGTATTCCTTTGTTGTTTCTTTCTCTCTTTTTTTCCAAAGGCAGGTTTGTGTTGGACGCTGAGCATTGCTGTGGGGAGTGGGTGAGTCTAGTTTGTGTGAGTGGCTCACACAGCAGCACTCTTTCTCCTGTCTGTGAAGTATATATGAAGCTGCTCCAGGTGTTCGTGCACGTAGGATGCCCTTCCATCACAGACACCTCATTGTGTTTTCTGCAGTGTGATTTACTCTTAAATGTACTTCACTACAGATTACAGATCACATGTCTTTAAATGTTATTTCTGATATACTGCATCAAAATGAGTAATGAAATTTAAACGTTCACTATGGAAGATTCCTAGGTGCCACTGAAGTTTATATTGGAGGCTGTTTTGTAGCAGGCGCTGGTCAGTTTTGACAGTGTCAGTTTCCTACATTTATGACAACAGCCTGAACACTTATTTTATGAAGTTTCACTTTGGATTCTCTGCAAAAATAACAGTTTGTATGACTTTCCATGTAGATGACCAGAGTACTTGTAAGAGAGGGCTCCAAGTTTACGGCTCTGGAATTGACAAATA
>JAQQAE010001857.1:0-23943 GCA_029823295.1 Pseudamia nigra
GGAGTTGGTCTTATAGTCTGTACCTTTAACATGCTTGTCTATAATTTCTCCAGTTTTACAGATTAACCTTGGCTGCACAGGCAGTTTTTCATTTTACATTCATTTACAGAAGAAAAAAAACAAACACAATCTTCATTCTGTGAAATTATTACTACAGTACATTTGGCGCAGCTTTCGATCAGATCCCTCAAGTAGCAACAGATGCTTATTTTTTATTTTATTTTATTTTTTTTTTGCAAAATGAGAATAAAACCTGCAACTGAAGATAAATGTGGAAATAAATTTTCATTCCAGGAGAATGCCAAATACATTTTCAAGCAGTGAGAATCATAAACAGGTAGTGTTTTGTTTTTATGGAAATCACTTTAGTATTAATATTAAATATGTGACATGTTGGCTGATTTCAAAGCAGCTCCTGGAGGTCTTGGCTTTTACTTGTCAGAAGCCCTTCATTCATTTGACGATGGGCTGTATCAGCAGGTTACATTTGCCAACCTCTCTGCTGTCAGCTCTGGGTCACACTTCCACTTTGAATACGCCGCTCCGACTGGAACGAAGCACGCTATGAATTAAACTCCTCCAATATGCCAGGCCAAGAAATGATCAGTTTGAGCACCAAAAGCTTGAGGGTAGACAGAATGTTATCTTCCAACAAGAACCTCGTGGATCCCAAAAGGTTGCAGCTATTGTCAGTGTCACAAGGTTCTTGGAATTAAATGGCACCTCCAAACAACACTGCGTTATGTGGCAAACGGGGTGGTAATGTCGACAGACAAAAGCGAATCAACTTGTGCAAACCTGAGAAAAAGTAACAGGTGTGTGGGAGAAAAATTGTATAACAAATTTTATGACCTCAACCTTGTTCTCTGCTCGCTTTTCAGACAAGCTGAAAAGGTGTAATAAAATGTTCCAGGACTTTTGTGGGTGTTTTTTCTTCCCGTCTGTGTTGAGATGGAAAACTTTTTTAACGAGATTTTCCACCCAAGCTAATGGCCTCTTTTCACAATGGAATCTCTGAAGCGACAGAAGAGAAACATCAACTCGGTGGTAACAGGAAGGACCGTTTAGTGACTGTAAGAGGCCGTCCACATGACTTCAGGTGTATCCGCGTACGCTCTTTATCGTACAGGCATTTCACCCACGTGGAGCTGGCGCTTTGAGAGGCCGAATACGCTACTTTTTGAAACTGGGTCCCAGAGTGGATAAATTTGAAAACGGCACCCATGTGTTACAGTGTTTACAACCAATACGCATCTTTTCATAGCCCCGCCTCTCCCTAAACCCGCGTGTGGTGCCGTGGTGGGTATCCCCAACAGAATTTGCCCCCAAATCCTACCCCCAAGAAGGTGGCGCAGATGAGGAGTGGGAGTTATACTTCAGAGTACATCCAGGAATCTGGGCGACTTTGACGATTTGTCTTTCCCACCAAAAGTTACAAAGGGGAAACATTTTGTATCAGGCTGTGTGTATCTGTCTGCCAAAATATGCACCAATTTTTTCAAATGACAAAGAAAAATACCGTTTTCATTTCCGTGTGGACAGGGCCTAAGAAAGCAGTGATTAAAAGTGCAATGATTCTTCAGTGCAAATATGACCAGAGCTGACTGCTTAACGACGTAATGTTCATCAGGGTCACTGAATGGAGTAGTGAGCACGTCCGGCTCTATAATTATAGAATGTCAAATTTGTTCATGCTTTCTGCTCTGACCTTTTCCTAGTGTTAAAAGTGTGCCCTTTAACCAGACGCTTGGCGGTTCTAGTATGCTGAACACATGTGAGAGCCTTGAACTAAATACGAGCTCTTCAGGGCACAATGCAGGTAATAAATTGTTTGATTACTGTACTTTTCTGAGGCTGGGAAGTTAATAACTTTGTGCACATGACAGCACATTTTCTTCTGATTTTCTACATCCTTGCATGCCTGTGCCTTCTGTCAGATTCTAACAGTGCTTTATTATATGACATATTCAACAAAGATGACCAAAGCACAAACACCAGCGTGCAGTGATATTCAGTGCTTAAGGAAAAACACAGATCCGACACCCTGATGCCATATTTAAAAAAAAAAACAGAAAGTTACCTGTGACACTTCAAAGCAGCCTGAGTTTTTCTTTTTTGTGTCTTGTTCTGTGTTTTCCCTCATTCTCCCATCCTGACAAAAAGCAGCAATGTTTCCAAAAAAAATGGACCAGTAATTACAGATAAAGACTGTGGAAAGAGCATGTGAAGGGGATATAAAAGAAGAAAGAAGGTTACAGAAAAACGACAGACATAAAGCACAAAGACAGTCAAAGTGGCCAAACAAGTTATTTAAAGAAAAAAAGAAATGGATGTTTTTGTTTGCTGTCGTTTTAAAAATCAGTAGCCCAGGTTGGCTACGAGCTGTGATCAATTTAAAAGTCCCGTCTAAGAAGGAAACGCTGACTCCAGCTCTGCGGCTGCTCACTCAGCGAGCTACAGGATGTGACACTTTCTGTTCAGAGCTGTTGGCCCCGGACTGTTTAAAGGTCGCTGTTAGCGCCTCACTGTAGCTGCATCAATACAAGCTCACACGTCACTGGTTAATTGGACGGCCGCAGATTGGTACGGGACACTGAGCAATCACCATTGAACTGCACGGGGGGGTGGCAGGGTAAGGTTTCTGACACCGGGGGCAGACACGAGTTGCATTTGTGGACATGAGAGCAGCAATTAGCGGCGATGGATTTCTGAGGCAATGATCAGAAAGGAAGCTGACCCACTGCCCTGGCTTTCCTCTCGCAGATTACACTAATCACTCAAGTCAATCAGGCAGATCTATAGGAAGACTGTTTCACATGAGCTCGAGGCAAAGCTCTGCCAAAGGGACAATCGTTAACCACCGCGAGCTTTTCACCGCACCGTGTTTCTGTGAGGGCGAGGGCCCTCTGTGCACAACCGTTGGCTTTCCCCGTAACTGGAGGAATAACTAGCTGGAAAAGTTTCATTCGACACTGGCTGACTGATGTTGCGGTGGTCGTGTTTCACACCGCTGCCAGAGGCTGCTGGGAAAGCGCAGCAGCCAGACGGCCACGGAGACGGAGACGGAGGCAGGTGCAGACGAAGCAGCAGACAGAAGACACACAGAGGCCTATTAGAAATGTCAGACTCTTTAGACAGGCTTTGGCTGCACACTCAACCTCCTACAGTGGATCCTCATTAAAGGAAGACTGAACATGCTGTTAGCTTGCGCTGAGGCCAAACTGTACAGGATTCCAGTGACACCAGCCCCCAGTGCTGAGCTGTGAGCACAACAGCAGGCGACAAAGGGCTACAAATGGGTACAAGGGCTTGGAAAGTTGGCTCTGAGAAGTGTGTGTGCTTGCATGTGCAGCTTATGTTCAGTTGCCTTCAAAATAAAACAGTACAAAACAAAAAAAATAATAATAATTTAAGTAAAATGTGAACATAGACGGGTTGCAAAGTCTCTGGATTTTTCAAAAACTATGAGACGAGGATCTCTTCTAGCAGCAAGCCGTGGCCACCTCGACTCTAATGAGGCGGTGTCGACAAATGTAAAATGTTTTTTTCTCGTTTTCAGAGGATGGTTGAAATCACCTCCCTTCCTCCGTCTCCGCTCCCCCTCCATGTGTCAGTGTCTGTCACTCAGTCTGAGGGGGCACAGAGTTCCCGTAGGAGGAGAAGGAGGGGAAACCCGGTGAGGCTTCAGTCCGCCAGACGCCTCGGCCCCTCCCCAAAACTGTTCCAGTCCTGCATCCCAGCATGCACCTCTCCCTGCCAGAGCAAAGCTGGCGGAAGGAGGGGGCCGAGGTGGGAGGGGGCTGATGGGAGAGCGTTGTGTGGTCAGATACAGGTGGAGGGCTGTGCGGTGGGTTGCTGTTTACGGTTCCTCAGGCCTCCAGACTTCTCCTTGTAGCCCACACACATCTGCTGAGACACGTCGACCAGTGCACTCGCCACAGCCAGACCTGCGCACACACACACACACACACACACACACACAGAGTGAAGATGAAGGTTACGTGTGGTTTTCGTTTAACGTTCAGTCCGAAACACTCAGTGTATTTTTAGTACAAAGCTTCATGCTAGTTTGGAAGAAAACATAGAATGACCTGTTTATAAAAATAGTTCATATGAGAGTACAACTTCTTCTACACCACCTGTCAAAAGTTTGGACACACCTTCTCCTTCAGCTGTTTTGGCTCTTGGTTACTCTTCCTTCCTCAGACAGTCCTCATTAGAGCCAGTTTCATCATAACTGGAGATTTTTTTTGGATTGACTGAAGTTAATTTCTGAAAGTAATGATGGACTGTTTTCCTTTCACATCACTTGAGTGTTTCTTGCCATAATATGTAAAGTAGTTGTAGTAGCACTAAAAGGATACTGACTCCCACCCTTTTTCTGCACAAGACAATTGATGGTCTAAAGCACATTAAAAAAGAAAATTTATATGTCTACTCTGAACAATCAAAAATATAAAACATGTTCTGGGTTGTTTCATATAATGCAGAAGCTTACTGAAACACTGCCACTGCAAATGTGTGCCGTGATCAAAGCTAAAGGTGGTCCAATGAAATATTAGAGCGTGACTATTTTTTTTTGGCCAGGCAGTGTATTTTGGAGGTGTCATATAATTTATATTCCAGCATATCATATCATATCCAGAGTATTTGTGAGGTTTCTAAGATAAATAAACTGCATCTCTTTTATTTAATCACTGCAAAATATGCAATCAATAAATATACCAGCATTATTAATTTCATAAGATAACTGTTACATGAATGAAAACATAAGGGGGAAATAAATCTAAGTTTTAAGCTTAATTTTTCCATGGAAAACAAAATGATCCAGTTATTTTAAAAAAAACAAAATAAATAGTTCTTTGCATATGCTTTCGCATTAACAGCCTCACAGTTTCATTATGGAAAAATATCAATAAGCTGCACGTGTGTTACTCTGAGAAGTGCCTTCCTGTCTGTTAATGGAAAAAAAAACCAGCACAATTTGAGCACATCATTAAAAACATGATCCTATAGAAATCATTCCTTCTCTTTATGGGGAAACTAGTCTTGCAAGGAGCTGAGAACAGTGTGTGATACTATTCATTTTATTTTGTACCTCTATAATTACTGTAAATTAACAAGCTATTTGGTTACAGTAATGGTTTGTCAAACATTATTATTAGCCTTCTAAAAATCCTCATGAATGTACTACTAGTGTTGTGAATTTGACATATTTATGCATTTCCTGTAAAAACAAAATTCACAGGAGGCCAGTTCCACCTGTAGAACAATAACCCATAATGACACATAAGTACTAATAGCAGGAAACATAAGCAGTGAATAAAGTGCTTAAATGGACACAAAATTAATATACATCCCGGAGAAGAGATGGATAGAGTTGATATGACATCACCTAGTGGGATTTGAGTTCCCGTTCAGGGTGCTTTCACACCTACAGCATTTGGTCCGCTTAAAGCGGACCAGAGTCCGGAACCCCTGCAAGTTCGGTTTGTTTGGGCTGGTGTGAAAGCGGACCGGTTTGTTTTGGTTCGGACTAAAGAACCGTACCGAGTCCACCTTCTGGAGCTGGTCTCGGTACGGTTCGGTACGGCTCCATCCGAACTGCAGTGCGGTTCGCTGACGGTGAGAACACAGCCCGGCCTCGATTCGGTCCTGCTGTCTGTAATGTAGCACTTTTTGGTCTACGGAGGCTCCCGTAGCAAACTGTGACGTACATTTCAAGAAGCTAGTAAACTTCTCTACGTCAGAATCTTTTGATATGTCTTCTCCGTGCCAAAAAGAAGCGCACAGTGTTTTTCATGCTGGAACAACAGCAGTATTTGTGCTTTTTTGCACAAACAAATGATAAAAAATAAATCGCCACAAAAACAAGTAAAATAGTACCATTCATTATTTGAAAATAAAGCTAGATCTGATATTTTTGTCTGCTGGATTTTTCCCTCTACAAATTCTGTGCCAATCAGCTCTCACTTACATCACCCAAAACACAGTATTTTGTAAACAGCGCCACCACATGAGTGGGAGGATATACAACATTCATAGTGGTTGAATGTTACTGTGAAAGCACCCTGAAAAGCCAGATGCTTGTGTTTTGGCCCTTAGTATGTTGACTTTATAGACGTGGAAGTGACTAGAAGCTAAGTTCTAACTTAACTTATTACCCACAACACAAAAAATAGACACAGACTGTATATATAAGTGGACAACGTGACTGTGACGTCACCCATTAGTTTCTGAAGGGCCGTTTTGAGGCCAAAAACAGGATGTGACCATATTTGGACAAATGGCAGCAAGGGCTTATGAAGCGTTAATGCCAGGGGAATCATGGGAATCTAATATTAGCCGCTACCTCACTGATGCGGTAAAACTTCACCACACGGTGTCAAACAAAGTCATATTACGGTGTTGTTAGCGTAAACACTTACCCACAGCTGCAGTCGAGTGTATCTCATGTATAACTATGAACATATTGAATAAATAGAAGAAGAGTCCAAATTGGTCCGAGTGAACTAGCGAGCTGCTGCTATAGCGACATGTCAATCAAACCCCAGCACGGCAGTGATTTCTTGGATTATTTGCTGTAATAATTTAATAATGAAGCAAAAAGTTAAAGATGGACCACCATGTTACTTATTAGAGGGTCCAAATAAAACATTTAAGACCATGATGACCCATGAAAAATATTTATTCAGTTAGTATTTTCAGATGGAAGTCCAATGCATCTCTATGGGAAAAAAAGCTTCTTGGAGCCAGATGATCGGTTCCCCAGCGGCCAAGCGGTGGTATTACAACGTAAAGTTACTTCCACCTTGGCCTCACTGAACAGCCCCGGTCGTTTCCCCTTGTTTTTACTCAATAAATGGAATCACTGTGTCAAAGCCAACGTAGCCGGCATGCAAGAAGTCAATCAAAACTGCCAATCAAAGGCTCACACATCAGATCTTATTCTTCTTAACAGAGGCATCATTTAAACATGGGCATCCAGAACACTTACAAGGGGAGTCAGAATACAGCAAAAGAGAATGAAAACATGTCTGCATGCCAGTCTGAAACCTGTCATGATTATTGATCACTATCAGGGCCCGTATCCCTAAATGCCCCCAAAACCTGTTCCCATCAAGGAGGTTTATCTTAAGAGTGAATTAGGAGAGGTCTCAGATCGACCCAAATTCAAACTTTCATCTCAGTGAGGAGGTGGAACTGAACCTGCTGATATTTATGACATGATTTGAAACACTGTGCTGATCGCACCTGTCTGAAACATCTTTCAAGTGATAATGTGGAGAGAATAAACAGTGAATAAACAGTGAATCTTCAGGACTAAACAGAGACATTTACGCCAACACTTTGCACTACTCTGTACTTCTGCTGAATATATGACAAACCACACTTTAAATGTGGCTATAAAATGTTTCCCACGCGGACATATTTGGCAGCATTATTACAGTTTTGAAATCTTCATTAATCTGTTTTATCGAGTGTTTGACTTTGGAGGATGACTTCAGCTTGGTTTTACAGTGCAGAATCTTTCAGTTAAAGCCTTGATTTACAGAATCTGAAAAAGGTCCACAGGCATCTGGGCTTTTTTAAGATATTTGTGCATTTGCTTAATTTCGGAGAGTATCTTGACCCCTTAGACCAGAATGCCGGATAGCAAAACACCAAAATACTAGGTGTGCGGGTTAAACAATTTGCATACATATCGCGATTTTTCATGTGATGCTTTTTAAATATCAATCTTTCTCCCGTCAATCGATATTTATTTATTACAGTCCGGATGGCACTGATAAGAGAGCGCCGGTGCTGGACTCACAAGTACTAGCCAAAAGTGGAAAATGGCAGACAAACATACAGAGATGATGACAGAGCTGAACCAGTTGGTCTGTGACGCACGGACGTCCTGCGCCACCAGCACTGTCCGTCACGTCACATGTTCCCCTCATACGTGAGTCTCACACAGGGGTAAACGTCGCAGAGCTACTCTGAACAGGTGTGAGTGAGTGGAGCATTAAAAAAAAAAACACATTGTTTTGGTCACAACAGGGTGACTAGCGTTAGCTGGTTTTCTCCACCTCACATGCTACATATTATGAACCCGTCCTTTGTGCGAGCTCTAAAGCTGCAGCTGTAGAAAATGACTCCGACGAATATGACGGGTGAGTGGATTCTACAGCACTGTAGCAAAAACTGACTGGTTTTTGTTTGTTATTTTTGCCCATTTTTGTTTTTTTTTTACTTAATATTTGGTTAATTTCTGTTCATTTACTAGATCACTGTATTCATTTTATAATAATGTTGTTATACAGATATTTTGTTTATTTTCTGAATAATTTTCTTTATTTTTTATTATTTTCACGCATTTTTGGTTGATTTTGTAATTTCTATTTTTATATCCTTTTATATTTTGTTCCCTTTTTCATTCATTCTTGAATAGTTGTCAATTTTTATTCATTTTGTGAGTATTTTGTATATTGTTTATTTGGTTGATTTAATGCTTATTGAGGCGAGAAGTCGGCAATTTGTGTGCAACCTGTTTTTGATTTTTTTTATTTTCTTTTAAATCGCAGCTCTTTCAACATTGTAACATTGAATGAAATTGGCACTCAAATATTGTGGTAAAATCGAATGACAATAAAAGCATATCATTTCGGCAGTAGAAAATACCATTAAATTAAATACCTAAAAGACAAGTGTTTAAGACAGTTTAGGTTAAGGTTGACAGAAGGGAGAGGCAATAAGCCCCAAAATACGTTTTGAGGGAAGGAAAGTTCATTTTCCTTAAAAATCCGCAAAGAGTTGGTATTTAATACGGAAATGGGACAGAGTCACAAACACACCCACCGGCTCCCACACACAGGTGGTGAGATCACAGAAACGCAGTGCAGGCAATCATTAACTTCTGCCACACTTCATTAACATTTATTAATACTCTCTGAGCCATGAAATTCCAATAAACTCCATTTATCTGCAATGATGGATGCATTTACCCAGATCAAGTACACATAGCCAACGGCAAAATAGAAATTCCAAGGGGAGAAGCTGTGGCTGGGATCACATCCTCTCAAATCATACAGTTTAATGGGCTTCAGTGTAGCAGGCTGCAACTATTAGTTTATTACTTCCCCTAAAAGCCAACACTGAAAGGTTCAAATCACCACAGGAAGGTAGTACTCAAGTAAACTTGAGGAATTTTGCACAGTACATTTTATGCTCAGTGACATTTATGAAGAAAACATTTACTTTTACTCAGCTATTTTTGATTACACCCCCCAGTGAGTCCGTTTTTCATTGACACTTTACACAGATTGACGTTTTACACAGACTTTATTTGTCTCTAAATGATAATGAACAATGGACATTATGAAGCTCTACTGTATCACCAAAACCAGCAATGAACAAAAATAATTACATAAATTAACAAAAATGAACAAAACAACCAAAAATGAACTGAAAAGAAACAAGAAAACAAGCGACAAATTAACAAATATAATTACATAAATTATTTTTTTATAAATGAAATCTAAAAAGTGAACAAAAAGAGCAAAAATGTACTTCAATCAGATACATTTCCATAACTTAACAAAGGAAGCAGAAATGAAAAATAATGAGTAAAATAATCAACAAAATAAACAGCAGAATGAGAAAAAACAATCAAATCAATTAAAAGAATGAACAAAATAAACTACAAAATTGAACAAAAAAAACAACAAAATGAGAAAAAAATAGTAAAATGACAGTGAATTAACAAAAACAAGCAACAATTAACAACATAACCACAAAATTATGAAAATAACCAACAAAACTGAAAAATGTAAATTACCTGGTCATGGATCAGTCATTTTAATCAGTGACAATAATTAATAAAATAATTGATACAAAGGCACTGGAACTGTGTGAACCCAAAACAGTAGAAATCAAACAAACCAACAAAATGAACAAAAGTACCGTAAGTACATTAACACAACTGAACAAACACTAACTACAATCAAATAAATTGAAAAAAGTGAACAAAACAAGCAAAAATGAACAAAAACTCAACAAAGCAAACAAAAAACAGACCTAAAAATTAACTAAATTATCAGATAAATTAATTTTAAAAAATGAACTAGTCAAGCAACAAAATGAGCAAAAATTGACAAAAGTAACCAAATTGACACAACGGAACAAAAACTAACAACAATATTCATATAAATTAAGGAAAACTGAACAAGAAAAATGAACAAAAACTGAACCAAAAGAAATTCAGGAAAGTAAACAACTAAATAATCGAGTAAGCTCACAAAATGAACAAAATAACTGATAATGGACAAAATAGGCACCAGAATGAACAAAAATGACTAATTTAATATAACTAAGCAAAAACTAAGAATAATCAATTAAATAAATAAACAGCAAAAGACCAAAACAAGCAAAAATGAACAAAAACTGAACCAAGCAAGGAACAAAATAAGGAAAAATCCCAACTAAACAATCAAGCAAGTTAACAAAATTAACAAAATAACTGATGAAAATGGACAAATGGGCAACATTAGGAACAAAAATGACTAAAATAATCGAAAGTAAATAAACAAAGTAAAGTACTTTATTACTTGAAGTTTGACAGTAAACAGGGACTGGAACTGGCACTGTAAGAGTGATAATTAATGTGCACATTTTATTGTCATTACATGCTATAATACGAGTATATTTCTACTTAAACAGCACTCAAGTAGAAATCAAATCACCCAAATGCGGCTCAAAAAACAAGAGTAACTGTGCTAGCCTCTTGTTGGCAGTTTACACATGAATAAATAGCCTCAAATTGTCAACAGGTGCAGTTGTGAGGCTGGTGACATAAGGAAGAGAGGATGTCTGGGGATTGCAGCCGGATGGGAAAACAAATTACAAGTAGTACAACGGGAAAACCTCACAGGCACGAGAAGATGGCGGGATCAGGGCGAACATGGCCTTAACAAAAGCTGCCAGAGGGGAAATCCTCATAAAGAGGAAAGTAGTTCTGTTGTGACAAAAGGTCTACGTGACAATTAATAACGGCCTGGGGTGTGCGGATGTTGTGGGGACTGTGACTGTGGGAGGCAAAAAGCTCATAAAAAAACTAAAAAAAAAAACATACTGAAAAGGAATCGGATTGAGGCTGTGGAAGAAGACACAGAAACTTTAAGTGAAGTGCTCTTTTGTGACTCCTTTCACAATGTCATAGTAAGAAAGAAACGGAAAATAGATCATGGAAGGATGAGAATGCAAAGACCGCGAATGACAGAGCTGAGGATGAAAGAAGCAACGGACTGAATTCTCAATGCTCAATACGTCTGGGAAAAGAAGGAAAATAAAGAGACCAAGGGAATGTACGAAAAAGAAACAAGACACCCAGCGTTCACTTACTTCGCAGACCTCACGGAGAAAAAGAAAGGGAAGAAAAAGGGTGGAATGAAGCTCAACTGAGCAGGGAAAGAGCTGCATGTTTCTCAGCAAAGACAGAAGATGACATGCAGACACAGAGATGAAGTCACGACAGAAAGATGTAAGAGACTACACTATTTTTCTGCACAGGACTGAAGGGAAAGACAAGACAGGCTCAAAAAAAAAAAAAAATCCTAGCACAGAAATGCAGAAGAGGAAGAAAAAAAACCAGACGGAACACAGAGTGGCTGCTGCAGCATCCTTAAAAATCAATACATCCTTGTCAAATTAATGGTCCTACCACGATATAATTACTGTACACAAATGAGAGCGTAGTCTGGATGATTGGTTGCCTCTGTTTTGCATGTATGGCTTTGTCAGTGTTTCTGCATTTCCCATAATCCCTCAGGCTAAATCCTAAATCTTTTTTTCCACAGTGGATACATTTAAAACGTTGAAAATTACATTTCCCAAAACAATGAGGCTTGCAGACGTGATGAGCAGCTGGACTGTGCAGAAGCCAACTGTGTGTTATTTCAACGGTCTGGAAGATCCTCACTGACTTCAGTGACTTGCGCAAAAAGGCATGTTTTCCAAAACATTATATTCACATTAATCTGTCTACGTGGCATGTTTTTCTCTTCCCATGCATTCAGGGCTGTTTCCTACCATTGAGTCATGTTGGCAAGTCAAAAAAAATGTAAAAACCAATGTGGAGATCATCAAACGCGTTCATAACTGGTTGTAAACCCCTCTCTCTGGTCAACAGGTCATAGTATCCACACGCAGACTTTTGCACAGGTATAAGATCATTTACAAATCCATTTATCCTCTTACACGTCACTCAGATGAGTCGTAGCCTACACGATCAGGATTCCATCACCGTCAGCGTTCCCACCGTACGTACTGAGCTCGGCAAAAGCTCGTTCTGTTTCTCTGCTCCTTCGCCCGGAAATAAGTTACAGCAGGATCTAAAGCTGTCCACCTTGATCCCATAAGGGGAATTTAATCTTATACTGAAAGAATTGGAGAAAACATCTGTGGATTGCTCCTGTTTTAGTATGAAACTGTATGTGCTGGATTGTTGGATCAGTCTGTAACTCAGTGTTATGTCTCTACCTGTACGAATAAAGGTTAAATAAAAATAATGTGTACTTCTACTCCATTACATGTGGTG
The DNA here is from genome assembly GCA_029823295.1 of Pseudamia nigra. Lineage (NCBI taxonomy): Eukaryota > Metazoa > Chordata > Actinopteri > Kurtiformes > Apogonidae > Pseudamia > Pseudamia nigra. Next base: position 12,581 of record JAQQAE010001857.1, read on the forward strand.
ACACGTCAACAAGGAGGAGTCACATTTCACTGACTTCAATCGGGACTTTTTCCAAATGAGCCAAATTATGCACTGGTACTGTGTCTACACAAAACAGTAGAAATGAACAAATTGACCTTCATTTGTTAATGATGAATCGTCTTTTCTCTTTCCTTAAATGTTTCTTTCCATAATATGGATTTGCTCACTAATAGGGCTGCAGACTCTTTACCCACCTCAGCTCCTCTGCACAACACAGCTGATGTTCTCAAACACATTAAGAGAAGACAAGAAATAGCACAAATTATGGCTTGTGATTTTAAAACCGTTCCAGGCGACTACGTCGTGAATTTGAGGACTAAATGCCGTGAATGTTCAAAGCAGTCATCAAGCGAAATGTGTCTACGTTGGATGATTTAAAACATAAAACATGTTCTCAGTTGTTAAATACTTTTTAGTTTACTACATTAGTTCTTTGACAGTTTGGATGTCTTCAGTCAATTAGTCAGTCATTCTATCTCAACTGGAATCCATGCCACAACGATCACAACAGGAAAACAATATTGTCAGAATCACTGTCGGAGAGCTCTGATAAATAAAAATTTAAAAAAAAAGTCAGCCAATCAGAAATCATTTGAATTTACAGGAAATCATAAAAAAGTAAAATCTTTTGACTTTTTCATGACTATCAGAAACACTGCCTGGCATTAGGAGGAAATTTACATTAAAGTAACAGAGTCAATGTGAACAGAATGTTTGGTTTGTTTTACTCACCTCAGCATGAGCATCGTTGTCATGTATCACAATTTAGTTTTTCCCTCTTTTCTCTCAGATTTATTTGGCGAGTAGCTGGTTATAAATCTGGATATAAAATAGCTCAGAAAAGTTCCACCTCCACCAGAAACAGCACTACTGTGCTTTCACTGAACTACAGGACTCTGCAAAAGTTTTAGGCTCTGTTCTTACATCTTAACACACGCATAAAAATGAATAAACTTCATGCTAAATTCATTGCTAGGATAGAACTATAAATAAAACAGAAAATATGTGCACAATTTAAATTCCTGCGACAAGAATTAGAACAAAAAATATTTACTGTACATGAACTGAATGAAACCTGGTTTAAGTCTTTATGTCTCATTTCCCACATGTCTCAAAACATTTTAAATGCAAAGGGAGGGGACACTCCTGAAATGTGTGTTTATGTGTATTCTGGTACTATTGTGATTGAGAAATGCATGTTTATGGTCTTTATAATCTGCTAGGTGAACAAAACCAAGGTGTCCAAAACCTTTGAACGGTACTGTATGTACTTTTACTTCTTGCTAGTAGGAACTTTTAGTTGAATCGGGGTATTTTCTCATTCCTGTGTTGGCACAGCAGTGTAAAAACACCTCTAACCCCGGGTAAAGAATCTGAATACTCCTTCCACCACTGCGGGATAAAAACAAATAACTCTATACATAAAAGAGTCAACAACAGATAAAGTGAGACATAAGAGAAAAAAGGCTTCTCTAGCTATGTCTTACCAGACTGTCCTGGAGGTGGGATGCCGCCGGTGCCTCTGGGTAACCGCACAAAGATGGAGAGCACGGCGGCTTTGTTGCCAAAGCAAGGCTCGAGGGCGATAGGTTTTGGGACGGACTGTGCAAAAAAAAAAAAAAGAAGAAGAAGAAGAAAAAAGGCATTACATATCACAAGCCTCCAAAATTCTGGTGAACACATGCCATTTTCAAAGACATGGATAAGCGGGGCTTTGCTGTTACTGTTCTTGTTTGTGTCAGCAACATGCACAGCAACCACAAATGAAAAACCTTTCCATCCCCTGTGGAGATACCCATACTGATCTGCAGGCACAAATTGGATTCCCCCTCCTAAAATCCCCCTCTGCGTCCAATTTCATGACAATGCCGCCCGTGTACGGTGGGCCGCGGCTGGATATCAAGTGGCAGTGCTGGAAGCGCAGATTTGTGTCGGCAGTGCACTCCTGTCGCCGCGGCCTGACACACCTGACTCTCTAATACCGTTATCTCCTGTTTATCAGCAACTCATCCATATGTGGGGATGAGTTTCCCCCTGTAAACACTGGCCCGATCTGCTGCCGCTCGCCTCTTACAATATTCATGGGTTTACCTCGACACGGGATATGGATATGGACACGCCACCTCCTCGGCTGCATACTGATAACTTCCCATCTTTTTGCCTCCCATCTCTGTGTATTTTAGATTCCTGATCCGGACAAGAAAGTGGGCCGTGGCATGGTTTCACACACTCCTGACACTTCCTCACAGTGTGCTCACACTCAAACACACAGAGTTCAGTCCCTCGCCGTGCCGGTTTTTATACTCTGGAGACTTTAGCTTAACGCCCCGAGTGGCAAAGCTGCCAGAGTGTGACACACACAGAAATAAACGTCTCACACCAACACACACACACGCACAGTTTTCTTCACAGCTGTATATATATACACACACTTTCTGCTTTTTCCCACACATATTCATCACTCCCTCTCTCACACACACACACACACACAGTATAAGTGTACACATGGGGAATGGGGCAGTAATGATATTCAGGCTCTGACCCATTTTACACATTTATTCTCTGCTCCGTCTCTCTGAGGCTTACCTTTCATACCGGTAGGATACACAGACTATCACACAGGTAGCTGGGGAAGTGACACAAAGACCTGGATGCCTCTGTATGTACATGTGTGTGTAATCAGTGCAGCTGTAAGTGAGGGGAATTCTGTATTGGTTTATGTCTCTACAGATGTGTGTTTTCTCTTTAATGGCACATTTTCACAGGAACACGGGGCGGAAAAGGAAAGTCTGCATCTTCTTTTGTACACTACTATCGGACAGTAACACTGACAGCATCTCTGAGATAGGCAACAGGAACAGATTTCCACTCACAGGCGAGTTAATTTGTGCCATTTCTTGCCTTCTTAACATGGTTTAAACCATCAGCTGTCATGCCTACTTAGTTTAGTTGGGTTTATTTCTCCTTGGATCCCTCTTGGGGTAACAGAGAATTAAAGGCAGGAGGAAAACAGGCTGTTCTAAACAAAATAAGCAAAAAAAAAAAACAAAAAGAAAAGCAAAAAGACAGGAATAAACTAAAATATATAATCAAAAATCAATAAATATGTCAACAGATTATCGGCAGAATTTTGCAAGTTTGTGCTGCACAGTAATGTGTTTTGAATTATACATCTTCTCCGCTTTATAAAACTTTGGTCTCAATTTCATATTGTGGGCAAATATATTTGACTTTGCAAATTAAAAAAGCAACATTCAAACAAAAAATGATATCCATCAGCGAGCTATCCTGAACTACGAATAGTACATAAGCAACTACATAGTTTATTCAATGCCATAAAATCAATCTGTGGCCACTGGGACTTTACTGGACCCACATCAGAACCCAATGGTCCAGTTGTAGGTCACACTTAAAAAGCTACTAAAACTACTGTACAAATCCATACTACGGCAAAAAAACATTTTAGTAAAGAGAAACAATAGTCCATCATTACTTTAAGAAATAAAGGTCAGTGAGTCTTAAATCTGAGTGTTTGTCCTCTACTCAACTCCAACACTCCTCCTCTCCTCTCAGACGTCTCCCAACTTCTATCAAGGAATTTCATCTTGAGAGTGATTTAGGAGAGGTTTTGGAGCAACTCTGAACAAGGACAGATCTAAAACTTTTATCTCAGTAAAGCGGTGATGTGAACCCCAGTGATGTATGACCTCCTCCAAAGCCATCCCCCAGCTCGCCTTCTCAGATCCTCAGATGCCAACCGTCTGGTGCTGGCGCCAGGACAAAAAACAGTGCTATGGGGAAAAAAAAAAAAAAATCATCCACCTCCGCTGCCACAGTCGTCTGGAATTATCCTTCCCTCCAAATGTCTGCAACTCTGACAAGAAGTTCATTCAAAAGTTAACTCAAAACCCATTAAGAAAGTCTACAACACCTGACTCACTTCATGTTTCTATCCTCTACTTTTGTAAAGTGTTTCTGTGTACTTAGCTACTATATGGAAGTTTTATGTATTATTATTGTAATGAACCACATATTAAAGGTAGCTCTTTAAAAACACAGATGTATTTGGCAGCATTATTGCAGTTTTGAAATCTTGATTAATCTTTTCTTTTGACTCGTAAAGTTTGCAGGGTGACTAAGTGCAGAAGTCTTTCAGTTAAAGCCTTGATTTATAGAATCTGGAAAAAAGCAGCATGAAAAGAATTAACGACAGCACCGAAGCATACAACCACACTTATTAACGAACAGACATTTTATTCTTGTTCAGCCTGAACCATTAGCACTGGAGAAAAACAAAAACAAAACTGTTTGGTGTTTGTTCAAAAACATGAAAACTAGTTTGCTTCATTTATTTCCACTGCTAGAGTCAGTCTTCGTGATCATCCTCTTAATTTCCTCTCTGCTTCAAATCGAACTGAATAAACTTTAAAACAAATAAACAGATGGAGATGAAGAGGATGGTCTGGGTTGTCCAGGATGTCCTCTCATTTCTCCTGCATGCACCTGTGTGCACCTCCCTCCAACCACTCATCTGTCCAGGTGCTTCACATCTCTGAGTGTGATGCCGCCTGCGCAGCATGAAAGAGTCAACCGCTGACTGCTCAAACATGCGCAGCATCTCAGGGCAGACGTCAAAGGACCTGCGCCTCCGTGGGAAAGGAGGAAACTCCCTTTCAGTTGAGTGCATCTGTGTTCTGATCCTCTGACACTGATACAGAAAACTCTTCATCCTCTTGAAGGTCCTCACTAGTCCCATCAGGAGCTCAGTTAATGGTTAAGATGCTTTATGAATCACTTTTAACTTCACTAGGTCTTATTCTTAACTTTAAGGGAAAATTGAGATTCCACACCATTAATTCTAAGGAGGGGCGATTGTTGTCACCTGGATCAACTCTTTGTAAAAGAGTTTTTGTTAGTAATTTTCACACATATCTTCAACTTTTATCTGTTAATTTTAATGAATCTTGCAATCACATATTCAGCTTTTGTTTTCTTTCTCTCCATGTTTCTGTGCCTTTTTATTTCTTCTTCTCATCATTGGGTTTAATTTGATTTCAACTGCATGCTTTTTATGCATCAAATTCCACCGTTTTTCAAATTCCTGTTTTATGTAAAGCATACTGAGTGTATGAAGTTTGTTATATAAATAAAAATACTTTGCCTTGCGATTTTGAGAAAACGGCTTTAAAATAATTCCTGTTCGGTGATTTCCTGCCACCAAGACGCCAAGTCAGGTTAGTAAATCTGCACATAGGCCAGAGAAAACGAAGTGATTTGAAAAGATCAAGCTGAATTTTCTTAAAGTACAAAAGAAGCATCCAGTATGAGCTAAGGTGCCAGAAAGTACATCAGTTATCCTGCAAAAAGGAGTTTTTTTTTTTTTGTTAGAGGATGTGGGTGCAAGAGTTTGAGAAAAGTTTTGAGGGCAAGACAGACAAAGTTGTTGAGTTGAGCTGAGTTGTTTTTCAAAAGAAGGCAAGTTTCCAAAAAACAACAAAAGAAAAAAAAACTGTGAAGAGTCATAAAAGTGGGAAAGAAAAAACTTACTTTGAATCGAGTACATTTCTGACTCACATGACTGGGCAAATAAAAAAAACAACACACACATCAAAGCTGATTCCTGTACAAATATACATAACAAGAAGCAATGTGTATTTGTCAATTTGTCATGATGTTATATCTCTTATGCACAAAATTGTATGTGATGGAATATTGATTAACACATATGCAAAGGATCTGCTTGTCGGGAGTCTTTTTGACTGGTGCATTTCACTGTTCTGCTGATTATTATTGATTTGATTGACGGGTCCGGGGGTCTCCAATCGTTGGCACAGACTTTCCCACCAGTCTCTTCAGCAGGAGATTCCATCGACTGCTCTGCTGTGGAAACACCTGCTTCAGCGAGTGGCTGCGAAGAAAAGCTGCGGCGTCTCGGCCCTTTGTGGCGATGATTGGACACCCCTGGACTAGTCAGTCAATTTTTATTAACTTTTGACTTTTAACTTTGATTATTTTTAGGTCACTTTTACATTTTTTTATATTCTCATTCATTCACTTGAATATTTTGTAAACTGGACTATGTTGTGGGTTATCTCGCTCCATTTCATGATTATTTAGTTCATTTTTGTAATTATTTGGTCCAATTTGTGGATAATTTTCATCATTCATTCATTTCGTCCCTTTTATTGTCTGATTATTTTGTAAATGTCTGTTTATTTCCTTGATTGTTTGAATGATTGTTTTCTTCATTTTTGTTTATTCTTGTGCAGTTTTTAATTACTGTTATTTTCTAGTTAAGTTTGTTCATAATTCTGTTCATTCTCTTTCTTTATTTCTACAGTATTATGTTGAGTATCTGTTCATTTTTGTTAATTTGATTGATCACTCTGTGTATTATTGTATTGCTATGATACAATGAAATTAAGTATTCATTCTCACTACACCGTATCTTATACAGCTAAGGAGTAAAATACATAAAAATACTACAATACATGGGTTGGTTACATGAACAGTAAACATGGGCACTTACGGCTGTCTGTAATGAGTTTTACATTTAGGTTCCATGAAAATGATGCTGTACTAGTCTGACTCTTACAAAGAAAGCAAATAATCTATAAAAACACTGAACTATTCCTTTAACAACAATAGAGCAGTATTATTACAGTATCTGATACAGGTCGATATGGTTTCTGAAGGTTCTGTGGAGCTGAAACTTGCTCTATTCATGCATCTTTGAACAGAAAATGTTATTAAGAGATTCTGTGCTTCTTCATGCCTCTGAGCTTGCAGCAATTTTCGGCGGCATGTGCACACATACACGCAGCGTTACGCCCCCCCTCAGAACTGACAGGGGGAATAGTTCGGATGCAGACAAATGGGCCCGTAGCGGGATGGACTCGCCTGCTGGAAATGCTGCAGTCAAACCGGCAGCAGCATCAACGGCACGTACTAAATAACAAACATTCACGCAGATGTTTGGATACCACAGCTATGTACGGCTTTTAAACTCTGACACCTACACTTCAGACAATAAATCATGATTACTCTGCGCTGACTTGAGGAGATGAGAGCGATTCATTTAAACAAACAAGGCCACTGAGGAAGAAAAAGAGGGGTCACTGCTTCGTTTAATGTTCCCACTGTCTTTATCTTGCTTTATGATCATCTCTGCGACAAATCAAATTAAGATAAGTTTGTCCGAAATGGCTTTACAGCAGTGATTATCAAGTGGCGGCCGGCGGGTCACATCTGGACCACCAGAGCTTCCTGTCCGGCCTGCTGAATTTCCTCAATAAAACTTGGGAATTAATTAGAAGTCAGGGCTATGATACCAGTTGGCAGTGGAGTCGACATCAAGTCCAGTACCTAAGTCCTGCCTTCCCCACTTCCAGGTTGTGGGCCCAAACTAGACTGAAAAAATTAAATTAATGTCAATAGCTATTTTCACCAATGTGCAAATAAAAAAAAACAATTGGGCAAATGCTATTTGCCCCAAGACCCTTAATAATGTATCATGAAGATTACTTTAAAACACAAGACAGGTTTTGATTCCTGCACACTGTATTATATTGTATTGTTTTTCAGGTTTAAAAACAAATTTTGCAATCATTTATACATACAGTATGATGCATGTGAACTTAAGAAAAATCTTTGAAAGTAGCAGTTTGCTTTTAGGATTGTGAAAATACATAGTTATAAAGACTAAAAACTGGACGTTGTGTTAGTAATGTCATCGTACCGTTGTCGTTCTGTTGGGGAGTCTTCAACATGAACACACCTGGAATAATTTTGACCTCTTAATGCTTCACTAAAAATTTACTAGTGCAGCAACAGGTTTGATTTTGGTGTCATAAATGATGTGAGATGGAAATGTTGTCCACTGAAATCTTTCACACAAAATTAGCTGCTATATTTACCTCCAGTAAGGAGCACTTTTTTTTTTTTTTTTTTTTTTAATCAACATTTATGTATTTGTTGATTCACAACATTACTCAAAAAGTTAAGTGCAGATTTGAATGAAATTTTCAGAATAGGTCAGAAAAGGCACAAGGACCAATTGATTCGGTTCTGGGAGTGATCTGGGTCATCGTCTGGATCCAAAAGATTTTTAAAGAATTCTTCACCATTGTGAGATAGGGACAAATTTAACATTTGTCCTTGTAACGCCACAAATAACACCCACAAAATTAGCCAAAAAACAGAGGATAACATCATAACAGATTCTATCAAACCACAATGTTTGATCTAGATATGGGAAATATTAAAGATATAGTGATTCAGAATGGTTATACTTACAGAGGTTGAGGAAAAATATCTACTGTAAGGTAGAAAATAAAGCTATAGACATGACACTGGCACCAAATTGTACTGGACAGTCTGCAGATTCAGTAATGTGTCCACAAATTTGACGTATCTGCAACATTTACAGAGCTACATCCAGAAGAAAACCACCATTATGGAAATATTATTTTTGGAGGAAAACAATTAAACTAATACTGTTATGTACTGTATGTGATTCAAAATGCTAATGGTAGGTTTTCATGGTCAAAGAAGCCAATAATGTGTGTCAAATAAATTTAAGAATATTCCTTTTGTGTACAGGAAAGGAGCATAGGTTCAAATGATATTAGCAGGCTGTGACTCTGCAGAGAAACGGAGCTGCCTTGGCAGAGGTCTGCACCCTGTGCTGCTTTCTAGTATTATCTTTATGACAAACTACAACTTTGTTGACTTGTAAAATTATTTTTTAAAAACAGACACACATCATCTGTGTGTTAATGCGTAATTAAAACATTACTTGTCTCTTACCACATGCTGCCATTCAGATATTTTCCAAAATAAAGTCTTATAACCTGGAATTAAAGGTGAGAGACTCTACATGGAGAAACTTCTAGTATCTACCATGTCATGTGCCAGTAATTAAATACATAATGTCCATGTCTATTGCTCTGGTGAACTACGATGTATAGTATCATTCCGCTATATTAGCCATTAATTTTTGCAAATCACTAATGTGATTTCTGTCCATTGGTTTGCTAATGGCAGCTAAACTGGGCAAAAGTGTTTTCAGACCAAGGTTTCAATCAAATATATGATCACTTGTTCTTTCTAATATGAAATGAGAACCAACTCTAACACATGCCTCATTTAGAATCAGCAAAATACAACCAATTCCACGAATTAAACAGAGGAAATCAGAAATAAAGACTTGTTTAATAAAAAAAAGAAGTTAGGTCCCATAAGAGAGGAGGTCAAAACATAAACACTCTATATGAAACAACTAGACGCAGGCTTAAAGCGTGAATACTAATGCAGACATTTGACCAGTAATAATCTAAGTCTGCCCCAAGTGTCTCCTTAGAGAAATTCTTGCCCTTGGACAAATGACCCCTGCTTTACAGTCCGTCCATACGACAGCTGCTATCGCTACAAAAACACAAACCTCATCTATTAAATGTCTTTGCTTTAAAACACAAACATGGACTTTAATTGCCTTGTTGACTCCCTCACTTGTCTTCTCTGTATTTTTTCCTCCGCATAGTTTTCCAGTGATATTACCTGATGTATTTAAATTACGACGACGCCTTGATAACATTTAATTATAAACATTACACATTTGAAATACAAGTGTAATTATTACCATAAACAAAAATGACAGCCGCTGACAAGACTTGAGGTGTTTACCAGCCTGATGCAGTTATTCCCATCAACAAACTAAAAAGAAAAGTGAAAAAAACAAAAACAAAGTGAAACAGCGGGGGAGGAGGTGGCTGTCACTTCCATGGAAAATGTGAATTTAATTATGGGAAATGTTTGACAACGGCACAGGTGTGTAAGAGAAGATACACAACAAAATGTCATATACTGTATGTTTGCAACAAATTTATAGCTTAATTTAACTGTGAAATCATGCTTTTCTCACTTCTTAATTGAAACATACAGGCTTATTTTGCCTCGGCTGACTCGCGAACTCCACAGTTGGTGCAAACTGAGGCCAGACGGGAATTGAATCTTGTGACGTCTGACTTATTTTGACTCAATCATGTTTTATTTCAGAGAAAAAGAGGTGTCAAATTCACGCTGACTCCAAAATATAAGTAAAACGCAAAGCTACTGCATTTTGGTTGTGTTTCCTCAGTGTTTTGACTAAAAAAAAAAAAAAAGAGTAAATCCAAAAAAATTGAAAGAAAATAAATGAAAACAAAAAAAACACAATATTGAAGGAAATTAACAAAATGAAACTAAAGTAAACATGGAAATAAACAGGAAAATGAATGAAACTGAATAAAATAAAGAGGAAAATTAACAGACATGAAAAATAAATAAAGTGAGTAAATAATAAAAACCTGAATGAAAATAAAAAGCAGCAAAAAACAGTAATGAAAATGTTTAAAACTAAACAGAATATGAGCAAAATTAAGAAAATGAACTTGGTATTCAAGAAAATTAACTGAAAATGGATAGAAAAATAAAATAAAGGAAAATAACTAAATTGTAAGCTGAAGAAAAGATGACACAACAAGCAGGATAATAAACAACAGTGAAAAGAATAAAAGCCAAATTAATAAAAATGAAAAAGTAAACAAAATAAGAAAATGAAAAAAAAAAACAAATTAAGAAAGGAAATCAATAATATTGAACAAAGTAAAGAGGAAAATAAACTAAAATAAAGTAAATAATCAAGGAAAGACAAAGAAAAACAATGAATAACAGACACTGAGCAAAAATGAAAAAAATTAGAATCAAAATTCACAAAGATTATAATATAATCACGAAAACAAAACAAAAAAATAAAGAAAATTAACAAAAAATAAAACTTTTGAGTAGTTCTTTCACATTGAATGTGCATGTGGTTTATGACCTCACTGAGGAAAAACCACAAGCTCTGAGAGGAAAATAGTTACGCTGAGATAATTTGTTCCTGTAAATAGATCTTTTTAATTAGCTGCCACTTTTCTGCTTGATTAAATATTAGTTTTAGCACCATAGTTATAAGACAAGTGTTCTGAACTGTCACAGCTGTCAAGTCTAATTATAGAAATGACACAGCAGTTTTTTTTTTTTTAAGCTTATTTATTTTAGATGAAGTATTTTTAACAGACGAGCTTCAGGTAGGCGAGTAATAGTTCTTCAACCAGCTGAAGTTATGATTTTGATAATGATCAGATTTGTAGTGTGTACGTACATAAACAGGTTCATAGTAAATTTGCTGCAACATTTTCTGAACTACTGGAATACCTGTTTATTGCATTATTTCTATAATACACTACCGTATTTTCCGCACTATAAGGCGCACCTAAACGCCGTCTATTTTGTCCAAATATGACACTGCGCCTTATAAT
>JAQQAE010001858.1:0-23941 GCA_029823295.1 Pseudamia nigra
GTCCTTTGAACTGTCCCTTCTGATGCTAGCCAGGAACGTTTGTGGGGGACGATGATCTGTCCAGGGGGCATAGAACACAGTCAGATTCGTAAATCACATTCATTGGAATGTGATGTGGGCAATGAAAGAGAGGAGAGTTTTGAGGAGCATTAGAGCCGCTACACCAGGCTAGCATCGATCCAATACTGATACTGACTTGGTATTGATACTATTGATATTTGGATCGATCCGCCCACCACTAATGAAAATTGCACTAAAAAAAAAATCCGCCAAACAGCAAGACCGCGGAAGGCGAACTGCGATATAGCAAGGGACTACTGTACATTTCTTATCTGTGTCTGTTGAAGGAATCTGACATGCAAGCTGTCTCTCCTCAGTCATGCTGTGCTGAGATAAGATACAGTTGCTAGTTCCATAGTCACTACCACGGTGACTGTTTACAACTCTAAGTGCATGCATGATCTCATGCACCTATGAGGTTATAAGGTGTGTTGACTGGCCGTGTTTCCCAACATCGTTGACTCCACCTTTAAGTAAAGAGAAAAGTGTTCATTGCTACTTTAAGAAATTATGGTCAATTTATCATAAAAATCTCAAGAACTTTGATTGCATCCCCAAGTGCATTCAACAGAAATCCTCAATTTACCCAAAATGTTTTTGCACCAAAAGTTATATTCTTAAATGTACACATCAAATCTGTGGAAACATTAATGCATCAGCAGACTTTCCATTACAATTTGGTGTCAGTTCCTTGTCTATAGCTTTATTTACTACCTTATAGCAGATATTTTTCCTCAACCCCTGTAAGTATAAGTATTCTGGATCACTATATCCACAATATTGTGGATACAGTGCTTATAGTGTACATATTGTGGGTGACAAAGTGGTGCAGTGGGTAGCATTTGTGCAAGAAGGTCCTGGGTTCGAGCCCAATGCCGGGTGGTGGGGCCCTTTGGTGTGGAATTTGCATGTTCTCCCCGTGTCTGCGTGCGCTTTCTCTGGGTACTCTGGCTTCCTCCCACAACCAAAAACATGTATTAGGTGAATTGGCTACTCTAAATTGTCCATAGTTGTGAATGTAAATGATTGTCTGTATAGTCATGAGGATCAAATTGTGAAGCGCCTAGAGATAATCGGTTATTATGACTGGTGCTATACAAATAAAAGTGAATTGAAAAATCTGGACTGTATATGTTACTGGACAAAGTGAGTGTGATGTCATCCATAAGTTTCTGAAGGGCCGTTTTGAGGTCAATTGGGTTGTCACTTCCTGGACGGCATCTTGGAGCCAAAAACAGGTTGTAACCATATTTGGACGAACAGCAGCGAGGCTAATGAAGCGTTCATGCCATGGGACTCATGGAAAGCTAATATTAGCCGCTAGCTTACTGATACAGTAAATCTTCATCACACAGTGTCAAACAAAGTCATATTACAGTGTTGTTAGTGTAAACACTTACCCACAACTGCAGTCGAATGTATCTCATGTAGAACATATGAAGGTCCGAATCGGTCTGCCTTCACTAGCGAGCTGTTACTATAGTGACATGTCAATCAAACCCCAGCACGGCAGTGATTTGTTGGATTGTTTGCAGTAATATCTTAATGACAAAGCAAAAATTTAAAGATGGACCATCACTTTACTTATTAGAGAATCCAAATAAAATGTTTGAGACCATGATGATCCATGAAAAAATGTATTTGCTTAGTATTTTCAGATAGAATCACATGTATCTCTGTGGGAAAAAAGCTTCTTGGAGCTAGATGATTGGTTCCTCAGTGGCCAAGCAGTGGTATTACAACTTAAGTTACTTCCGCCTTGGCCTCACTGAACAGCCCCGGTTGTTGCCCCTCGGATTTGATAGACTCTATTGTAGTGTTTTCCTGTGTTTTTTGGCTCAATTTTCTGGGTTATTTGTGGCATTATGAGGACTAATGTTGAATTTGGTCCTTTGTCACAATGGTGAAGAATCCTTTAAAAATCTTCTGGATCCAGGCGATGATCCAGATCCCAGATAAATAAACTCTGACAAAAACAAAAGCTCCTCAGTGGAGGAAATGCATGTTGTGACATTGTGTCAGTGTACTGAAATGATGTCCTGTGTGCTGTGACTAGAGGAACTTTAGTGTAAGGAACACTTTCATGTGTATATTCTGTCTTGTAAATTAAATGTTTCCACCATTTCACTGAAATTTGTCTTCTGTCTTGACTCAGCTGATGATCACGACAGTGCAGTGGATGACCGTGACAGTGACTACCGCAGCGAAACTGGAAACAGACCTCCTCGGTTTCACAACACACCTCAGACTAACTCATCAGTGCATCAGTACCCCATAGGACACAGGGGGCCTCATCAGACTCAGTCCAGAGAGTCTGATTCTATTCAAAGTTATGAGCTAGACTATAGAGAAATGAGGGGGCCCAGGTAAAGACGCACACAAACACACAGTTCTCCATCTAAACTAACTGAGACTATGTTTTGTGCATTGATATAAAATCTTGACATATTATAATTAGAGCTGGGTGCTACCGTGGTCTTGGATTGTAACGGTTTGGAATATGACACATAATCTCCTTTTAAATTATTTTATTAAGTAATAGTTGTGTCCAGGTTTTTCTACAACCCCAATTACAAAAAAGTTGGGATATATATTTAATTAAATAAAAAGAGAATGCAGTGCCTCGGGGTCCCCCCAGAAGAGCTGGATGAAGTATCCGGGTAAAGAGAAGGCTGGGCTTCCCTGCTCAAGCTGCTGCCCCCCGACCCGACCCCACAGGGAAGCGGTCGAAGATGGATGGATGGAGAATGCAATGATTTACAAAGCTCATAAACCCATATTTTATTCTCAGTAGAACATAAACAACATACAGTATCAGATGTTGAAACAGACATTTTACCATTTCATGGAAAATATTAGTTAATTTTGAGTTTGATGGCAGCAACACAACTGGAGGAGCATTTGGCAACCAACTAGGTTAACAAGCAACAGGTCAGTAACATGGGTGTAAAAGGAGAATTTTTGCCACTCAGATGTGAACATGGACAGAAGTTCAACAATCTGTGACAAACTGTCTCAAACTTGTGGAACAATTTCAGAAAAATGTTGCTCAATTGCTCAGACTTTGAAAATCCATCATCTACAGTGTATAATATAATCAAAAGATTCAGGAGGAAGGTCAATCTTGGGGCCCTCAGGCGGCGCTGCATTAAAAACAGACCTGATTTTCTACTGGAAATCACTGCATGGGCTTCACTGTACTGATCTGTGACCAGTTAACCTAGTTAATTCTCAGATGCTCCTCCAGCTGTTTTGATTGTGTTACTTTTCCAGCCTTTAGTTGCCCTTGTTCCAACTTTTTTGAAGTGTGTTGGCTTCCATCAAATTGAGATAATATTTTCAGTTTCAACATGTGATATGTTGTTTATGTTGTATTGGGAATAAAATATGGGTTTAGGAGATTTGCAAATCATTGCATCCTGTTTTTATTAACATTTTATTTACATCCAAACTTTTTGGAATTGGGGTTGTTAAATACACAAACTCATTTTCCTACTGCACATTTATTCTCTCAGTCTAAATAAAAAAAAGTAAACATGAATATCAATGTGGAAAATGGAGACACCTTTACCATCTTCTCATGGCTGAAAAAATCTTGATAGTGTTTGGACATTACAGCTGTGAGTAGACGGTAAAATCAAAATCAAATGGGCTGACTACTGGGTATGAAAAATATTCCAATAATATTGACTTTTTGATTGTTTCTCATCATATAACAGCATACTCAACCTAAACTTCCAGAAACCAGGGGAAACCTGTTTACATTTTGATTTTATTGCAACATTTGGCTAGGCACCCAGCTCTAATCATAATTAATATCTTATCAACAACAAATATAAATGCAGCACTAACAAATTTATTATTTTTTCCACATAATTAGTAAGAGTTTCATTTTTTCTACATATCAAAATAAACATTTCATCAACTGGATGGAAAGAAGACTGAAACAATAATGCAATTCAAAATGAAAAGAAGAAGCTTTTCGTAGAGAAAGGTTGTAAACAATGATTCACAACGGTCACTAAATTCACACACCTTCACGTAGAGTTCATCCATTCCACTCCTCCTGAAGGCCGTGACAGAGCTGACGGACAGCTTGTGGAATTACTCCTGTTCGTCGTACACGCCTATCCAGAATATCTCAAAGATGCTCAATGGGTGACATGTCTGGTGGAAACGGTGCAAGAAATGGTTGAATGGTATCAATGGCTCGCTCTCCACTGTTTCTGCTCATCCGAGGCATCTTGTCACGCCGGTAAAACTTTCATTTCATGGTGGCCTTTTATTGTCCACTGTCCAGGAGGTGTCTATGTAATGGTCACACACTGATTATTGCCTCTTGCTGCCACACCTGTCTGGTGTGGGGATTAACTCTTTGATTAGCTTATGGCACTGATTGAGCAGTAGTTAGATTTTTTTTCTAAGTTTCAGTTGAATGTACACTTTGTTAAATATGCGCAAGATTGGAACAATCCTTTCTCCAAAATACTGAATTTTTAAGTGCTGCATTTATATTATTGTTCAGTGTAATACCTGTTTAATAGTTTTGTGTCATAAATAAATTGGAGATGTTAATAAGTAATACAGGTGTCATTAAAAATCTTCAATTAGGTGTTATAATTATGCTAATATTGTTAAGCAGTTACTATTTTGAGTGTCCAATCTGACAGATACATAAGAAAACTGTCAGATTACATATAATTGATTTAGACTTCTGCTTTTTAAAAAAACTGTGGTCAGTTGTACTCACTACACAGTATTTATTTGGAAAATCACATCATCAGCATGTTGCATGTGCTTGGCTTGTTTGTTTGCTACTGCATGATTTGTCTTGTTTGCATGACTGTGTCTAATGCTTGATCTCTCTCTTTTTTTCCTCCTGTTTTAATTGCAACATATTCCACTGCTTCCTCCATGGCACTTTTTAAAACTCAAATCTAGGCGATCACGTAGTAAGGGTGGGGTTAGAATAATTCCTGTTGACTCAGGTATGGGTGTGGAGGATTGGGAAAGCAAATTTAAAGTGCCCAACTCAGGTGTCTTTGATGATTACCTGGACGCTGAGCAGAAAATGTGGGAGGATGAAGATAAAAGCATCATCTACCGGATAAGTGATGGGCCGTATGAGTCTAAAGGAAGCAGGTTCTATCAAACAGTAGAATGTGATGTGGTGTCCCCTGATGATACTGAGGAGCTAGCTGGCAGGGCACACATACAGCGTCGTTTCAGCAGTGGTGAAGTGCGTTTAGTATACAAGCAAGCAGGAAGCTTTGAGGATGAATCATCTCCTCCTGAAATTGATATAATCCCCTCAGTCAAGCAGCGACGGCAGCAGACAGACACAGAGAGTTTACTCTATAAGACCAGGTTGTGGGCCAAAACTGCTATTGAGGACACACTTGAGAATTATGCAGCCTTTCGTGAGGCGGAGGCTGCTAAGGAAGAAGCTGCCAGAATCAGGGCTAGGGATGAGTATGGCTCAGTTGGTTCAGATGAGCTCCAGTATTCCTTTGGATCTGAAGAGGAACTAGATGACCTAGCTTTTACTGAGGGGGATGTTACTTATGAATATGAAAGTTACTACAGACCTGGAAAATATATGTTACATTTTGGAGGACAAGACTATTACATGAACAACAGCAGACGAGGTCAGGGAGAACATCCCCCACTGTTACATGCAGAGGAATCAGTTGATGAATATGTTGACCCAGTGGATGAACTTGAGAGTGTGGTGCACTCTGAGTCAGAATATGAATCAATTCCAGAACCAAGTAGAAGAAAACCCCCAGCATTGCTAGCTGAAACAGTTGTGAAGCCTGAGGACATGGACAAGGAAATAAAACCAGAAGTTAAGGAGGACTCTAGTGTTGAACAGGACAGATCTGGAGTAACGAAAGCTATGAGTTCATTATTCAGTACAATTGCAGGATCAAAGACGAGCACTGAGGCAACTGAGGTGTCTGGCACCAATGCATCTCAACAACAGCCACAGGCAAACTCTGGCATTTCAAAACTGCTCTCTTTCATGCCCAAATCTACTCCAGAATCTACAGGAACATCTGATGGTGTTACAACAGGTCCACCTGCCTCCCAAGTCTCAAAGCAACCTGAGTCTGGCCTTTCAAAACTGCTTTCATTTATTCCCAAAAGTGGTGGTACATCTCCCCCAGTCGCTGTAGTGCCTCCTGCCACCCAGGAGCCTGCAACAGAAAAGAAGTTCTCGCTTCAGTCTCTGTTGCCATTTCAATCCTCTGAATCCAGTCGACATCCTGAAAGTGAGGAGTTTACTCACACTGGCAGAGAGGTACAAGACAACACATCTGCCACCAATCAACCCACATCTGTTGTAGAATCCATGTTGGGAAGGCTTAGTCCTATGAGACTTTTTTCCAGTCCGTCACCATGTAGAGAGCCATCACCTCAACCATCAGAGCAAAGAAGCACATCTGCTGTCAGCAGTGAATCCCAGGAGGGAGCTGTAATCAGACCTGAGAGTCCCAGCAGAGATGCTTTACAAACAGAACGACAGTTATCAAGTGACACAAGGCCAGGTTCAGGAACTGGGTCTGTTGATCTATCACCAGACACTGCGAGTGGATCTATGGAGCTTTCCCAAGATGCTGGAAGTGGGTCAGTAGAGCTTTTTCCAGAGACAGAGTCATCTGGTGAACTACCAGATACTCAACAAAGAAGAACTCCTACAGTAATGGAGCCAAAACATGAGAACCTTTCAGAGGAATCAGGATTCTTCAGTCCTTTTAAGAAGTCTATTTCTAGTCTTATATCAACAGCTCCTGCAGAACATCCTGCACAAACAGATGCAAAGCCTGCAGAGGAGTCTCTTCTAGGTGGCAAACTCAAAATCCCATTTTTCTCCTCTGAAAATGTTTCCACAACATCTCAGACAAAGACAGAGGGAGGGGTGCTCTCTGGGATACTTAAATTTGCATCTGGTGAAGATGCAATGTCCCAAGCAAGAACGTCTCCCACCAGACCAGTACGAACTCCATCTCCAAGTCGTATTGCACTTCTTGAAAGTGTACCAAAAGGAAATACAGAAACTGGCTGGTTTTCAAACCTATTTAAGGTTGCTCCAAGTGAACCTGCTAAGGAGCCCGCAAAACCACAAATAACTCCCACTGTCACCGTAACCAAACCTGGTGGTCAAACTGAAGCTCATATAGAACATACTGAGCAAACACAGACTATGACAGATGCCCCAAACAAGACAGACATTGAGCCCAAAGTAAAGGACAAATTGAAAGATCAAGGCCCCCCTGAGATTGTGGAACAAGCCAAATCTGAGTCAGAACCACAGGCTTCAAAGGCTCAAGGCATTCTTACTGGATTGTTGAGATTAGGAACCACAGATGTGTTATCAGGCAAATCACCTCAGCCAGTTAGTCAGCCTCAAACTGGTGGGCTGATGTCAGGCATATTTCTGTCTTCCTCACAGCCTCCTCTGCAAATGCAGCAGCATTGTGACCCACAACAGTCAGGTGGACTGCTGTCTGGATTTTTAAAATTTGCCTCAGACAATGTTTCTGCTCCTACAAACCAGTCACCATTATCAGAAGGAAGAAAAGACGTGGGCAAAAATGATTCAGCTGAGCCATCTGGTCTCTGGTCTGGGCTTTTCAAAAAAGCCACTGATGCAGTGAGTGGGGCTCAAGCTACTGAATCTAGTGGAGACTCTGTAGCAGTTGTTCTTGAATCTGCAGTGAAAATGGAAGGGTCCGTAGGTGAAGAAAATAATTCTCTGAATGAACTGAGTAAATCTGGATCATCAGAAGCCTCCTCATCCATCACAGGACAACCTAACCAACAATGTGGACAAACTGCAGTCTTAGACCATCAACCAAACTCACAGCAAAGTCAAGCAACACAAAAAAAATCCCTGGAAGCATCAGGTACAATGCCACAGCCTAGTGGCTTGTTTGGTGGTTTGCTAAAACTGACAGAAACTGCACCCCAACCACCAAAAGATTTTTTGGCTGCCCAACCACCGCAACAAAATCAGCAGTCAGGTAACACATTGACTGGGCTTTTTAATAAGATTGTAGAACCCAATATTAGTACATCTCAGAAGCCACCAGCACCTGGTACTCAAAAAACTGTTCAAAAACCAATACAGCAAACACCTCCCCATCAAGGAGGTTTCTCTCTCTCTGGTGTTTTTGAAATAGTGAACCAAGACTCTAGTCTTGCACATCCTGTCATGTCCTCACAATACCAACAACAGACTGCCCCATCTGACTGCCAAAATAATGTGCAACCAGGAAATAAACAAAACCAAGTGCAAAACCAAATCCCTCCACAGCAACCAACTAGTAGTCCTGGAGGGATGTTTAGTGGATTATTAAGCAAAATTGCTGATGCTGGATCCTCACACCCTGTAGGACATAACCAACAAGTGCATCAACAGGTACAAAAGCCAACTCAGCAATTACCTAATCAACAAGGAGGCTTTCTCTCAGGACTGTTTTCAGCAGGACCAACCCCTCCAGTACAACAGCAAGCTCATGGTGGTCATCCTACTCAACAGCACCCCCAACAAGGTAACAGGCAGCCCCTACGGAGGCAAAACCAGATACCTCCCCAGGCTGCTGCTTCTGTGCCAGATCCACAACAAGGTGGGTTATTTTCTGGGATTTTAAATAAGTTAACATCTACTGACGCTACAGTACAACAGCCAAGCCCACAGGCTGCATCTCAGCAAAGCAGCAAACCAAAAATTATTGGATCTGGCCAGTCTGCAAGTGAACAAGCATCTAACCTCAGCCTGCAAGGGGGATTCTTCTCTGGTCTTTTTGGCCAAACATCTCAACAACCAGCCAAACTGCCAAGTCCTCAAAATACAGCAAGCCAACAACCCAGTGAAAGTGGAGGCTTACTTTCAGGTATTCTGAAACTTACACCTAATGTAAATGTACCACAAGTTCAACAGTTGTCTACACCTGCTAAGGCAGGCCAGCCCTCTATGCAAGGGCAAAATTTAGCCCAATCAGAATCAGGGGGATTACTCTCTGGGATGCTGAATAAAATTTCTGCTTCTGTGGAACAAACCTCATTATCAGTTGATGAGGTAAAACTTGGAACAACACAGCAAATAACACAGCAGCAAACACGTACAGGCCAGGCCAGACCACAGATTCAGAGAACCAAGCCAGTGGATATTCATTCTACCCAAGACATGACTGTAGAAAAGGATGGAAAAGGTTCAACTCAAAAAGGTTTCCTCACAAGTATTTTAGGTGTCAAAAAGGAGCCATCTTCAAAGACACAGGAACTGACAACCTCCCAAACTAGGACAGAGGAACCAAAACCTAACACAAGCAACACATCTCCTGGTCTGTTATCCAGCATTTTAAGAATTGACTCCAATGACAGTAAAACTTCAGGTCCTGGAAAGGAAACTGAAAAAGGTCTTCTTGATCGTTGGCTACCAGAGAATAAAAAGGATACTCCTTCAAGCAGAGCAGCACTAAAAACTACCATTTCAATGTCTTCAGTCGTAAACACCAGTGAAAAGCTTGCACAGCCTCAGATTTGGAAAGATCCAACTATTTCCCCCACCCAATGTTATCTTGAGGAAATTCAGCGTCTTTTGTATGGGACAGCAGATGAATATGGTTACAAGGATCTTTTGTACAACTTTACAGAACATGGTGTTATTCCACCTGATCTCTATGAGCATCAGTGTCTTATAGAGGCTCTTTTGTGGCAGCAGCTAAATGATTATGTACTTGCTGAAGCCCTTGCCACCCAAGCACAGGGAAGCTACCAGACATACCAGGGTACTATAACACCCACAGTTGGACAGCCCCAATGGGAGGCTCAGACATGGTTAAATCCTAAACAAATGGACATCAGTCACTTCAATATACCCTCCCACCCTTGGAGGGATGCTACTGCTCAGATTTTTGAGAGCAGAAATCACTTTCTTGAGCTAGATGAAGATATTGTTTTGTTTGACATGAGTTGCAGAGACAATAAACCATGGAATAGCTGTGACAACTTGAATGATCTTGATGGGAATCGAAAAACATGGATTGTTGGAAGCAGTGCTCTTAATCTGTCCAAGGAAAAACCTAAGACAAAATTAAGTAGATGTCAGTCACTCACAGAATGCAGTGCACAGGAATTCAAAAAAGTTCTAAATGTGAAAGATGAAGACTTTGGTTTGAAGTCAGCAACTGAGTTTTTAAAACTGCTTGCCAGCAAACAGGGTCCCATGGATTTAACACATGGAGCCATGGATTTAAGTCTATCTGTAAGACCCACCGGATATGCAGATGATGAAATGCTCTTTGATGATTCAGAGTGGTATCATCAATGGTTGTCGTTATTAGAACAAGGGATGTGGTGGCCGGCAGAGGCTGGGGATTGTGGATACTATGTTTACACGGATGATGAATTCATTTATTCCCTTTTAACTGACAGAGCTGGAAGACACCTCTATGCATGTGCTACACCTGAAAATGTACAAACTTTGGGTGATATCACTGAAAATATTGCTAATATTCTGAAAAATAAAGAACAGGACAAAGTAACTCTCTGTGGTTTTAAAATTCCCCTCTGCACTGAAAATAAAAACTTTAGTTTTTTGGCCCAGCAACAGAGCAGGTCAGGGGTCACAGATGCTCCTGTGGACCTAACCTCTACTCTTAGAAAGGGTGAAAAAATAATGAATATGAATTTGGAAAGCTTCTCTCAAATGTTTCAGGAATCTGTATCTTCTCAAGCTGATCAGGCAGTCGACTTTACAGTATACAAGCTGAAAAAAGTCAATGTTCAAGCAGTAGAGAATAGCTTCAGTTGCTATGAGGAGCCAATGGAGGCAGCAGATCTGACATTCAAGTCACAAATAGGAGGGCATGGAGGTCCATACTGGAAAAAGGAGAAGGTAAGAGATGCACATATTTCCGCACCTGCACAAAGACGCTGTTCACGGCAAATGTCTCCCAACAAATGTCACCCAATTCCTGAAATTAGGATTGCTCATGTAGATGATGTACCCACAGACCAGCTTAAAGAAAAATCTAATTCCAAATGTGTATCTTTTGGAGGAATCACTGCAGTGTCTCTTAACACAAGTGCAAGGAAAGCTGAAATTCCGTTATCGACAACACCTTG
This sequence comes from Pseudamia nigra, assembly GCA_029823295.1. Lineage (NCBI taxonomy): Eukaryota > Metazoa > Chordata > Actinopteri > Kurtiformes > Apogonidae > Pseudamia > Pseudamia nigra. Next base: position 11,197 of record JAQQAE010001858.1, read on the forward strand.
TACATCACCACCAACAACTGGCAGCACCTCAAAACCTTCGAGAAATCTCCCAGGACCTCCATCTGCTTCAAAAATACCAGGACCTCTTCAGTCAGCAAGGAAGCTGCCTACGCCGCCAACTGTCAGTAAAGCATCCCCAGCTCCTTCAGAACAGGCTGCTCCTGGTAGGACTTTACCCACTGCAGCTACTACAACTGTGTCTTCACCTTCAGTTACACCAACAAGACCTCGCCTTGCAAAGCAGCCATCGCAGGCTGATAAAATAAGGGTATTATCGCCAACCACACTCACAGACAAAAAAGGATGCAGTACTTCAAGGGACCAAACACTACCTCTAAAATTTACACCTAAGTTACATATACTGAATGATGCCTCAAAGATACGAAATCCACCCATTATTTACAACAGAAAACAGAGCATTTCCACTCCTATTAACACCTGTCTCTGCAGTAAAGTCCTTGATTTTTCAGATGCTGTTAAGAAAGACAAAAATACCACTGAAGAACAAACAAAAGTGAAACAAGTAGGATCTACACAAAAAGAGGAGGCCGTTGACTGCACAAAATACAAAGTGAAAAAATTCAAAGAAATTAAAAATGACAGTAAGGCTGTTACAGACATGACTGATGAATCCACGGCTGTTGTAGATCTTACTAAACTAATTGAAAATGACGAACTTGCCTGGCTTAATTTCCCGCAGTATTTGACTGAAGGAAAAATACAGAAAAGCTCAATATTTTCTCAGGGTTGCTATGGGCCAGGAAATCAACCCAGCAAATCAGAGAGATCACCCTGTCCTAAATTAAATATTGGTCAGTCATCTTTTGAAATGCATATCCAAAGACCACAAGTCCTCAATAGTAATTCTCAAAAAAATGAAATAAAACAACATGATGCTGCAGTTTCCAGCAGAAGGGCAACAACTATGTCATTAAAGCCATCTTTTGTACTGTCTGAAAAAGTATCAAAGAGCTCTGCTAACATGTCATCAGCAACAAAATGTACTGCAAATAGTTACAGTAAAGGGTCCAGTCTTGATAAGAGCCTCAAGCAAACACAAAAGGTTCAATCACTGGAAACTGTACCTCCCTCACCACAGGTAAACACTCTTGCACAAACATCCCATACATCTGTGGAAAGAAAGGGGCAACAGTATAAAACTATCACTGCACCAGCAAACTCAATTAAAGCTACATTAGACATGTCTGTCAAGACAACAATTCCACATACTTTGCCAACTGTTATGCCATCAAAGGAACCTGTCTGTGAGGTACTATCATTAACAAGTAAAAAAATGTCCGAGGAGCCTGACAAAAGGTTGAGCCATCATGAATCTATTGACTTGTCACAAAGAGAATCTGAACCTCAAATGCCAGCAACAGAAAAACCTCATTCTGTACGTTTAAGGGGTGTTAAGGGAGCGCATTCCAGCTCAATTACAAGTGCAGAGGTAAAAGATTCTGAGATTCTATCTGGTAGGAGTGCAATGTTGCCAAGACAGTTGTCTGTTTTACATCAGTCTATTGAATTGTTCGAAATTGTACCACAACGCCAGGAAGCAACAGCACCAGCCAATTCAATTAAAGGTACAGTGGACATGTCTTCAAAACCAGCAAAAGTGAAAGAAGAGGTTCTGGAAGGAAAAGGAAAGGACACTGTGACTGAAGCTATACCACTAACGAGAGGAAAGCCAAGTGCACGAGAACTTGCACGAAAAAATTCTGTTGGTGTGCCATTAGTGGTCGATATCACTTCTCAACAAGATCTTGGAAACAGTTTCTATGCATATCAGGACTTTGAGAAGAGTGAAGTCAAGTGTCAAGCATCTCCACAGAGCACACCTGGTGTCTGTTTCCAGTTACACCAATCAACTTCACATTTGTCACTAACCATTCAGGCAGATCAGACAACCAGTTCTGCACAGTCTGTACCATCTTTAGCACTGGATATGACACCTAGGCCACCCAAAGAGACACTGGGAATGGCACCACCAGAATCTGACTGTTGTCAGAGTGATGTAATATCACTTGTTAATAAGCAGAGTGCAAGAGCAATTGCCATAAAAGACTCTGTTGGTATTTCCCTGGTGGTTGATTCAACACCAATTAAATCAGCACGTATGAAGACATCCGACATCACAGTTCAACAGTGTGCCATTAATAAGAACATTATCCTTCAAGGCCAAACACTTTATCGCTGTAATTCAGTGCCATGCTCCAGTTCATGTGAGACAAATGTTGTCACAAAGGCCATTATTGACCCATATCCACTTTGTACTGTTCCAGCAAACTCTGTGAAAGATGTATTAAATATGTCCATAAAAGCTGATATATCAGACTCGGTGGCAGATGATACAAATCCAGTGCCACTGGTAAGGAGAAGGTCATCATTCTTAGCTCATTCTAACGGAGACTCTGTTGGTGTTCCATTAGTGGTAGAAACACAACCCTCTCAAATACAGCCTAAACGGCAACGGATGATATGGCAGTCGCAAGAAGATGTTCAAAAAGAAGCTTTGCACAGTGGACCTCAAGAAATAATTTACAGAACATCAGCACCAGCCAATATCATCAAAAGTTTCCTAGATATGTCTCTAACATCACATAAGAAACAGCTTGAAACACTTCCTGAAATGTTGCCCTCTGGAGCTGTACCATTAGTCAGAAACAAGCCAAGTGTGGAAATGAATGGTTCTGCAGGAGTACCGCTGATAGTGGAAAAATCTGCTCATCATCAAGGCAGACGAATCATCAGTGGAATCAGCACAAATGAGACACTTCACAGACAAATATCTACCTTCCATAAAAATGAGATCTATTCTGGTTCAAGAAGAAGCACCTACAAAGACAACCATCAACAAAATAAACCGGTGGACTTCTCTGCAAAAGACAACATAACTATAACACAGAATTCATGTAGTTACATTGAACTACAAAATGGGCAGCCTTTAAATTTTACCAGTGACAAGACAAAGAAAGAAATGCCAGAAAGAAAGCAAGCTAGAAGACAGCCTGAAAAGAAAGCATTTAGTATCGTTGACCTCAGAGTTGACCCTGAAGACAAAATCACACATTTTAGCCATCAAGACGTGAAGGATCTTTCCACACCTTTTTCATTCTTTCCATCTCAGAGTAATCATTACATTCCACAGCACTCTATAAATGAGAGGTTAGAGGTCAGAGGAGGTACAATGTCTCAGATACAGGGATCTTTAACATCTAGAGAATCTTTCCTTGATAATCATAACACTAATGAATGTCTACAATGCACAAGACAGTCGGCATTGAACTTGGCATCAGCAAATGTATCAGTTACGTCTTTGCTTCCAGTTAAATCAAAGGCACATCCTACTCAGAATTTTGCTGCCCAGGCTTTTCAGGGGGCTCAGGGTGCTCCTTCTACTTTTTCACCAAATTATCCATATCAGCAAGACAGATATTCAAATGTTATATCCAGTGAGCATGATGACTCACCCTCAAACTCACCTCAGGTGCAAACACAACAGTCAGCGCCACAACAACAATATGACCAACCTGGAGTGAAAGTTGGCTGGACTTCATCCACTGATTCTCAAACACAACCTTCTGGGTTACAAAGACAGAGCACAACTGTCCAGCATGACATGACCCTTAGGCCAAAATTCCTCATTAAACAACCAACTCTGGGTGGTTTTGGGAGCACCGAGGAAAGCCCATCAATAGGTGAAGCAATGGCAAATAGGATGTCTGCCACTATTATTCAGCAGTCACAGAACAGACACACAGGTGATCCGCCTCTACCATCCTTATATGTACAGCCTATGCAGAGCAGTGCAACCATAGATTATTCCTCAACAGAACCTGCAGAAAAATCACTACAGCATGATCCTCTCCAGTGTCCAGTCACTATGCAGCCGTATCTCGCAACAGTCATTCCCTCATGTGCTGTGGCTTCTGATCAACATGTATCAGAAATAAGTAAACTCAGATCACAACCTGCCACAAAACTAGGAATGGTGCCTGGAAAAGATGCAAGTGGTGATCTGTATCCAGGGTCTGCAGTAATGCAAAAACAAGATATTACAGCCACACCGGCTGGCTCCACATCTGTCAAGGGTTTGGTTTCATTATTCGATGGTGTGAGTGCAAAACCTCCTGTCATTTCGAAGCCAGCAACAGTTACGCCCCACCACACTCAATTTTCTACTGCACATCAAGCTGCTGCTGTTTACAATGTTACAGTTACTCCTAACATGGGATCTACAATTAGTACTGTATCAACTTTTGAGCAGGTTGAGGAGAAAAATCCTTTACTTGATCAAGTTCAAAATTCTACTTTGTCAGACAGGAAATGCCAAAGGACAGATAGCTTAGTTGGTGGTGACATAGCCACTCCATCACAAACATCACTGAGTGGACTCACACAGTCATCTCTCACAGGATCATCAGGAGTCTTTTCATGTAAAGAATCACCATTATCTAGTCAGATGTCTGCATCTCTTTCACCACAGAAAAAAACAGGAACACCAACAGAAAGATGTATTTCCCCTGAGATTTTATCATCGAAGTCACTTAATCCCATGTCAACAAGAGGCACTCTTATTAAAGGTGCTTCAGTGGAGCTTTCAGAAAATACATCTAAACCAATTAGCCCAGAGCTTCCTGCCAGAGACAGTGTGGTAGTATCTGGAGGCCATACATCAGAGCAGTATAATGTCGAGGAAAGTAAACACACTGCTCCCACAGAAGCCATAAATGCTAACACTGGATTTGGTGAGGTCTCCAACATGGCTGTCATGTCACAGGAGAGAGGAATCAGCCCTCCCAGGTCAATCTACATTGGAATCAGTAGTTATGATGCAACTTCTGCTGATATGGAAGTAGATCAAACTCAACCAAAACCCTACATACGACTACCTCATATTTTTGTTTCAGCAGCAAGTTCACCAGAGGAAGAGACAAGTGATAATGAACTCTATCAATGTAGCAAACATGAACAGCAAGAATGTGGTGCTACTGATGATACTACTACTGCAGAAACTTCTCCAGATGGCATGAATTCTTTACCAACTGATATTAATGCACAATCTAATTTATCTAGGCATGTTAGTGGTAAAGAGATCAGTAACACAAATAAACATGACTTACAACACATCTTGACAAAGGCAAGCTCAGCTATAGAAAGTACTTTGTCAAAAGGTGAAGTAAAGACAGAGTGCCTTGAGGGTGGGAAGCCATTACTTGAGCCATCTTCCAAGGAGCCCTCTCTGCCCTCTGAAGTAGTTAGCTCTCTCACTGACATGAGTTTAATGTCTGGTCCACCAGATGCTGCTGAACACTTATCTGAAATAAACCAAGAGGATAGAAGTACAACAGTGGGTGCAAAATTGCCTGGATTAAGTGAGTCTAAACCTTTGTCAAAGGGAGAAAAACTCTCAAGATCAGATCAAGCTTCAGATGTAAAATTGAAAGCTGAAAAGGATATCATCTTATCTACTCCTGAGCATACTCTTGTCAGACCTCCAACAGAAGAAATTGCGACATCCAGTGTAGATGTCAAGCTTGGTCAAGATGGTGCTGAACAACCTAATGAGCAACAAACAAAAGGTTTGTTTTCAATGTTTAGTAGCCCTGCTGCAAGCCCACAGCAGACATCCTCTCAAACTGGACCATCTATACTTGGTGGCATTAGTCCTGGTTCATCTAGTAAAGACACTTCTAGCACAGGGTTACTGTCAATGTTTGGTGGGTCAACTACTGCATCCTCATCTAGTCCCAAGGTCCTACCAACAACACCACAAGAAAACCAGGGAAAAGGATTATTCTCTATGTTTGGTGGAACCAGTGGTCAGCCGCCATCCAACTTAAAACATCAAACTGTTACAGCTGGGCAACCCAGAGGTCCACCACCTAAAGAAGCTCCAAGCAAAGGATTGTTCTCCATGTTTGGTGGATCAGTTCCTCCGCAGCCGCCAACTCCAAAAGGTCCACCAAGTGCAAGCACCACACCAAGTGGACCTTCTACTGGATCATCTATATTCAGTGGTGTCCTGCCAGGTTCCACTGCTCATAAAGAAACCACTGGTGGTTTGTTTACCAAGTTTGGCGCTCCTAGTACCCAGACTGGGCCGAGCACAGAAGAAGCACCAGGAAAAGGACTTTTTTCCATGTTTGGACAAAATCAACAAGCATCAACAAGACATTCTGTAGCTTCTAAACCATCAGAATCAGAGGGTGTTTTCAAAGTTTCCTCTGTTTTCTCACTTGGCAGCAATTCTGATGATAACAAAGGTAAAACAACATTCAATTTATTTGGCAGGTCCTTTTTGGAAGAAACCAAACCAGAGGGTGATAAAATTGTTCCTGTGAAAGAAGAAGTTGACCATGAACAAGTGAAAAACCAGGAAGCAAAACAATTTTCAGTAAAAGCAATAGATCACCTGGTTAGGGCTAAAGAAAACATCCCCTGTGAGGAAACCCCTGCATCACCACTTGTAAATGACAAAGAATCCCAAGCTGACCAAACAAGCAAAAATGTTGTAGACTCAAACTTAGACACTGCAACAAAAAACAGTGTTCCCCTAATAGAGCATCAGGTAGAAGTCAACAAAATATCCACATTGGAACAAAATGAAAATGACACAGTTTTAGTTGAAGCAGCCAAATCCTACATACATATGGCCTGTGATCTACCAGACAAAGAAACACTACTGAAACAAGATGTTGTAAGTGAGGAACAGTCACATGTCCACATAGAATCTATAGAGATTAAAGATACAGTGGATACTGAGAAAACAAAAGCTGAACCAGAAGTGGGCACAGATGAAATCAAGAACGTGGGTGAAATCCAGAGTTCTCCTACAGAGAGTATTGTAGATTGTACAAACAAAAGCTCAGATATGATGACAGCAGATATCTCTCTTTCAGAAGAATCAGCAGTTCATGCTGAAAATCTAACAGAGAATCCAAAGACCATTGAAGAACAACCAGCAGTTGAAAATGTGAAAATATCAACAGAGGAAGTTGTTTGTAAAGAACAAATTTTATCAGATTCAGACAAATCAATTGAGAAGTGTTTGGAAGTTGTTAGTGATGAACAAACAGCTGTCAAAGATGTGAAAACATGTACTGAAATATCTTTAGCAACTGCACACGATGCAGAAATACCAATAACCAACAAACCTACAACAACTACAACAGAAAGTACTGTTTCAGAATCTGAAAAAGATATTACAGAGTCTTTTAATACTGCAACTGAGGACATGACAAAGGAACCAGCTGAATCAACCAAAGTGTCAGTAAGATGTTCAAATGAGCAATTATTCCAAAGGAACGGTTCTGTTGCTACAGTCTCATCAATAGAGGAACAAAAAACTGTTGAAATGCCAGAAATTGGCACATCTAAACCTATGAAGCCCGGGAACATTCCAATAGTGCGTCCTTCTTGTGCTCTGCCACAACAGCCCAGACCAGGTATGACAAGTCCAGCTGTTGCAACGGGAATGAATAGGATGGGAGCATCAAGAATGGGAGGTCCAAGAATGACAGGACCCAGAATACCTGGGCCAAGACAACCAGCACCACAGAAAACCTCTGATTCAACTCCTCTCTCTGGCTTTATGTCAGTGTTTTCAACACCAGCTGCCTTGAGTAAACCATCAACTGTTGGTGGATTTTTCTCAAGTTCACCTGGTTCACTTTTTGGAGTATCCCCTCGTCAGCCACAACAACAACCTCAGAAAACCTCATTTTTTGGACTTCCAAGTAGCATTGGGTCTGAATCACTTACCAGTGACCTATTTGGTATATTTAAAGGTTCAGAGACAAAATCAGAGGAACCTCAACAGTCTTCTGTAAAGGACAGAGTCTCTGAGATTAGTAAACATATAGCAACAGATAAGCCAAGTTTGTCTAGAGATTCACAGTTTAAAAGTACTGAAGTCTCTGAAAAAGGGATGATAGAAGAGCCAGAAAAAATGGACCAAGAAGAAAGTTATTTGACTAAATCAGTGCAAGAAAATGATTTCCATGTGAAAGAGACAGACCATGGTGAGCCATCGCTTTGTTTACAGGAGCCAAGTTCTACATCATCTGAGAAACCTGAAGCATCATCAGCTCCTGAAACCAAGGTCATTTTAGGCATCATGTCTGTAGCTGCTGAAGGTACATCATCTATTGGATCCCTGTTCTCTATTCCATCTCAGGCCTCTAGTTCTAAGACGTCGCAGTTGCAACAGACAGATGGTGGTCTCTTTTCTGGCTTTAAAAGCCTCTCAGCTGGTATTTTCCAGAATGAGAAGGCAACTGGGAAGGAAGAACCTTCATTTCTTGCATCCGCATTTGGTGTGAAACTGGGTTCTGTATTTGGGAACTCTGACCTTCCCAAAAGTGAATCCTGTGAGGCTGTTGTCACAACACAACCTCAGCCTCAAAGTTCAAAACCTGCCACTGAATTATGTGAACAAGATTCTGAAAAATTATCCCCAGGCTCTGGAGAAACTGAAAGTGCAGATACAAGCGACACAGAAGGGGCAACAGGCACATCAAAAACAGGAAGCTGTGACACCTTAGCACAGACCCTACAGTCTGGCCCCCCCTCTCATTCAGCCTCCCTGTCAGAGGGATTTAACAAACCTCAGTTGAAGATCATACCGTGTGAGGTAGAGGGGAGTGAAATCAATGCTACTGAGACCATGCATGCACATCTGGGCACAGAAAAAACAAAGGACCTTTTGGCAGCAGCTTCTTCAAAAAGGCTAGTACTGTACATCTGTATGATAACTGCTCATTTATCCCACTTTTTTAGATGAGTTCTTTCCCCCCTTTTCATCCCCATGTTTCCTGTTTTAGAATTGTTGTTTGGTACATTGAAAGTTTCTTCTCTATTTGTGTTCACCCATTTTCTGCCTGTTTAAATTGTTAAGGGTCTGTTCTGTGTATACATCTTTAAATCTTCACCTCACATTCAAATCAACCCAAACAATACAAGCTAGTTTACAAACTCTAAAATCAGACATTGCAAGTGTCACCATGATCAAAGGACTTACCACATCTGCATTTGCTCAGTGATCTGTGCAAATGCACTTTTACATTTTTTGGTACTAACAAAACCTCAATAACAGCTTTCCTGCCGATGATGGAAGTGCAATGAATTTAAAACTAATGGCCTGTGTTGCTCTTTGCTTGCGAGGTGTGTATGATGTAGCAGCTCCCTTTTCTCTCCCTACATTTTTCTAACTTATTCTAAGAACACTGGCCAATTTCTTAATGTGAATAAAGCTCTGATAGATTTATGATTGTGTGGTGGCACACACCACAGAGGCAGAGTGGACACTGGGGGAAAAGGTACCGGAAGAAGTCATTTGGCCCGCACTCAAGAGATGTAAATCATGCCTGTTAAAGTATACACTTTAGTCATTAGTAGTTTCAATCATCATGCAGCCCCATGTGTCACCTGTTCAGCCAGCTTACAGCAGCGTAACGTTTAGAAGAGGCTTATCTCAGGCATGTTAAAACACGAGAAAAAGCCTAAAGAAAAATTAATTTGAGTAATTTCTTACATGGACCTTACACTATTCTATCCTACATATGTACAGCTGATGAATTTGGTGAAGTTTATGCTTTATTTAGTCTTTTGTATGTACATTTTTAAATGTGGACATGACTAAATGGATTCATGAACATTCTTTCAAAACATCCTTTCATTTTTATACAATGGCAAGATCAAACCAAGGATCAAGTCTGCTTTGTTTTTCAAACTGCAATTCTGGAGAGATACAGTACACCCTGCCATCATTGTCGATGTGTGCTGCATCTCATTTTGTAAAAATGTGCATCTGATGTCATCATTCTATTACTTCACGTCATTTTTTACTTCCATGTTATTTTATTTCTCACAAAAATAGCTGTGCACAACTTCCTCTGAACTGTTTGAAAGTTTAAACTGGCCAAAAAGTGTTTTAATGGGGGTGAGGTGGTTCATGGTGTTCACATCTGTAAATCTGGTTTAAAACAAACTGAAAAGTCCAAACTTTAGACCAAACGAGGTGGGTGTGAAAGTGACCTGTGACCCCCCCTTTTTAACTTTACTTCCTGAAGTCTGTATGTCCCATGCTTCTCCCTGTACCAGCTATGTCCAAGTGTAAACATGGTCTCATCTAAACTTATATACAGTCCTTTATTTAATCAGATAAAACGTCACTGAGATATTGTGGTATAATTTTGCAGTGGATGTGATGAGCTGAAGTAATTGTTTTGATGAATATATATATATAGCTTTATTGAGTGGTTGGTTATTGAGTGGTTGGAAAGAAAACCTGCAGTGTCTCGGCCCTCTGTGGCAATGATTGGACACCCCTGCACTAGTTTTACCATATGGATTAGTGCGACTTTTCATCTGAATTTAAGAGACAACTTGCATATAACTGGTACAACAGACCACAACACTTTAGTTGCCCTTAGTTTTACCTTTTAAGTACAAATGAATTGCTTCATTCCAAAACCAAATATACCTTATGAAATAAATAAAGAATTTTAATGACATGCACATGGACATTTACATTGTTCAAGTCCTGACTTGTGGAATAAAGCAGTTCATTCCAGTAAACATAGTTATTTGCTGCTTACCTAAATGTCCATCAAACTCTCATGAACAACCTGTTTCTCTTGCAGTCCACCTGACAGCAGCCACTTTGATTCATCTGGTAACTTGAGCCCAGCCAGCTCGCAGCTTAGCTCTGAACTTGAGGAGCATAGGTATCCAGAAAGCTGCCACCAAAGTGAATCTCGCCCACCCATCCTGAGCCAGCCCTCAACCTATGATGAGGAAGAAGAGGAGGAGGAGCGGATGGAAAAAGAGCCACATGCACAACCAGAGCCTGGTTCCAACAAAAATCTGAAAGACTTGCCTAGCATGTCACTGAAACCACTCCTATCCATCCAGGATAACAAAACAAAGATATGGTATGTAACAATGTGGACATTTACAAATTTTGTGCAATATTGTGCTAGAATGCTTTAGCTATTGGATGCATGTGTAGTTTTCAGTGATAACTACAGTGAAAACTCAAAATCTTCCCAAGTTGTGAGACAAAGCTACTTTTAAATACATCGGACATCCCTCATGTTGATTATCTGAAGTCGATAGTCACTCTACATCTTTGTGTTCCTGCAAACCACAGCACAGCAAAATGAAATATGGCCAACATACATTTGTACAAACTATGGATAGTATTAACTATTATTAACCAAAAATTCCCAGTGCCAGTCCACATCAGTCATGACTCATCTGAATACCTTGAAGTGATATTAAAGTATAATTTACACTATAATCACTCTTTAGTCCATTAGGCCCCTGATTAGCCATGTAATTACCTGTTAGTATGAGTTAGACGTATCTCCTCTACTTACAGTCTTAAGGCCCATTAATACTCTACGCAAGTGTGTTGTGCAATGTTGTCAAATGTTGCTGGCATTTATATTCCAATGTGTACTTTATGTGAACGTGGATGTACACAATATATCCACTAGAGGGCAGTGTGGAATTTAGACTGCCCTCTCGTGTTGAGTTACATTGAATTTCTGTCTGAAAATACGAAGCGAAAATTTTTTGTCATGAGTCATTATGCTCTGAAACAGTTTATTTGGACCCTCTAATAAATTATCTGGTCCATCTTTAACTTTTTGCTCCGTTATTAAGAGATAACCAGCGATTAAGATTGGCACTAGACAAATAAAGATTGAATTGAATTGAATTGAATTAAGATGTTATGGCAAATAATCCAACATATCACTGTCATGTTGGGGTTTGATTACATGTTGCTATTGTAACTACTGTTGCCAGTGGAGTCAAAACTTCCTATCTTTTACTTATTCAATATGGACATAGTTTTGCATAAGATACACTTGACTGCAGTTGTGGGTAAGTGTTTACACTAACAACAGTGTAGTATGACTTTGTTTAACACTACTTGGTGAAGTTTAAGCGTCCGTAGGCTAGCAGTTAGTTATCTTCCCCTACGCTCTGCTGGCACTGCCACGTTTGTGCAAATATGGTTGCATCCTGTTTTTGGCTCCAAGATGTTGCCCAAGATAACACTAATATATGTACTGTAGTCTATGGCATAGACTGTCCTCAAAAAGTTGAGCCATTTCTGTTCATCTTTTGGTGTTTATGTTGCATTATATTATTTTTCTTCTTCAATTTTTCAACCACATGAGCTGTACTGTGCTGTAGAGCGCCCCCACAATTTCCGGTGGCACTGCACCATTTTCTATGTTGAGGACGGATCCATAAGCCCCTCGAAAACGTACCAAATTTGTAACGTAATGCACACTGAGACCGGAGGGAATGACCCCTCTGTATGAATATGCGGACTTAATGTAAAGTATAAATGCACCTTTCAGGGTAATTTAACAGTAATTTGATAGTCCTCTTCTTCTTTTGGTTGCTCCCCTCGGGGAGTTAGGGTTCAGGTTTACCCTAACCCTAATCTTAACCACAGCAGATTATCTACTTGTATCAACTGGAACTGAAGGTTTTATGTCTTCACTGAGAGTGAGATAAATACATTTCAGCTTCTTAGATGTTTAGGGTGCAAGGGAAAGTGTTATGCTGTGTGTCTTAAACAGATATGCAATGCTATGCTGTTTTCAGATCACTGTGTCACTGTGTATTTAATCAGTGTACGGTTTTATCAGGCTGGTCGCCTTTAGCTTAGCTTTTAGCTTGGCTTTAGCTTAGCCCTCGGCTCTTTAGCTTAGCTCTC
>JAQQAE010001859.1:0-23938 GCA_029823295.1 Pseudamia nigra
AAGAAAAGAGTAGAGATAGAACAACAATACAATAAAATAGAAATGTATTCCTAATATGAATTTGAGTTATAAACTGTTAATAGTATTAACAGTTGTATTATTCAATAGTATTTAATAGTTTTACATGCATTTTTTTCCCTAAAACCTTCTATTATAGAGGTATTAGAAAGGCAATTCTGTGACAATCAATTTTTCTGGAGGTCTGACTGTCTTACTGGTTGAAAAGAAGGCGAGTTACTGGGTCTGTTGCTTCGTGGTATGAGCTCATCCAAAGTGACTCCATTTGACTCGGCTTTGGTTTCAGGTCCTACTTGTTGCTTTTCAAATGCTGGTACAGATCTACTTCAATCCAGCTGATTGTTACTGTACAGCAATGCAATATAAACATACAGTCACATGACTGTAGTATGACCAGAACCACAGCAGAGGAGACAATGGAAACTGCTGGCTGTAAGTTATAACTTTCACAATAAAATATTGGTCTACGATTCTTTGGAGCAAGAATAAAGGCCTGTTTTTTATTGTTGCGCAATGAAGACACCATATTACATAGCATTTAAACAGAAACGAGACACTACCTGTACTGTATGATATAGCATCACATTTAGTATTACTGTGACTTGCTGGGAAACCACAACAAAGCAGGGTCCGATGTAATCCCCTATAGTCTGGTTTGATACCTGGTCTCATGTAATGGAAACATAAAAATTCATACCAAAGCAAGTTGACTTGAATTGATACTAAACAGCTATTGAGCATCTGTCCACTGCAGTGACTAGCATCTCATTGGTAATATCAGTGTAAACAGTATTATGACAGTCAGTGCTGTTTGTTTTACACACTATAAATGTAAAAACCCATGTCATGCACAGAGAAACTGGCAGCTGCCCCCGTTGTGGCTTGTAAAACTGCGTGGAAGCCATTATGATGTAACCTTGAGTGGTCAGGGACAGGGTGCATCAAAGTGCAGCTGAGCAGCCTTTGATGTGGCGCGGCCATTTAACTGCCTTTTCGGAGCATTTTGCCTTTTTTTTGCTAACATTTACTGAATGGTTTGACTTACAAAGAAGTATGGGTCATGGAGGTTTTTCTTTTATTCTCCGGGAACAAAATCCAGCAATGACACACTGAAAAGAAAACGATATTAACTCGTGCATATAAACTGAGATGCAATGCAGACAAAAGTGAGTGTTTTCCGGGGTCAAAACATTTTCTAAAAATATAACTGTTGTCATGAGTGCCATCATCTACAGTCATGATTCTCACAGTTAAAATTAAAGTGTCCAGTTCCATAATTAGCTTCAAAATGCAGACTGAATAAAGTATATTGTAATCTGTGGATATTGTAAAAATAAAACTTTTCTTTTGCACCAATGACCAAATATAATGTCATGCAGCGTTTTTGCAACCTCATTTTTTTCCTCTGGTTTCCGTATCAAAACGCTTGCCTCTTCTGCCTTAAATAAAGCCATATTCATTTTGCTTTTGCATGACACTAAGACGGGATTTCCCACGAGTTCCTCTAATCAATGTCGACGGATAGCATGGGTACGCCTGTATCTTTCCTAACAAGCTCTGCCATTGTGATTCCTTGTTCAGACGAGTAAAAAAACATGAAAGAAGACTAGTAAAATAGACTTCAATACTCCAGGGCCGGGCCTATATCTTATTACCAGTGGAATAGCGGGGGTATATACTCAACAATGTCAACAATCACAGGCAATTAGGAGCTCTGAGCGAAGGACTGAGACTGCTTAGCGCCGAACGAGCAGTTAACATCTTCTGACAGTGACAATGGAATGAAAGAGATTAAGAAAACAGAGGAGAAAGATGTCCGCTTTCAGACAAATCCACAGCAAATACGGTCTGACTTCCGCACAGCGAGAGGGGTGTGCTGTTATGACTAAACCCAAACTCACTTAGACAGTAAGAAAAACAGGACATCAGAGCCCCTCACCAAAGCCACATAACTGACAAACTGACGCTGATAATTCTCCAGAAAATTGGACACCAAATATTTGAACTCCTCAGCCCTGGCACCATGTGACCCATAATTTACAAAGTAGCTCCTCTTGGGGCAACCAATAGTTGTCTTTCCTCTACAGGCAGGTCAGAAAAGTCACCGGTCAAAAAAAGCTAAGTCTGTTTGAAGTCATTCCACTAACAAATACCCAAGTATTTGACCTCTGACCTGCCTGGATTAGCTGTAACAGTGTGGCTTTCTTGTGCAAAATTACAGAATGTTTGACCTTTAATTATCAAGGGTTGCATCACTTGTAAAAAAAAAGCAAAAAAGCTGATTAGTATGAATGCAAGTTAAGATCATTAATGATGGAAACATTACTCTTAAAGTCACAATGCAGACATGGTTCCATATTTAAACTCTAGATGCTCTTAAACTTTACATGTGTGACAGGAATATGAGATCAATCAAGTCTGTGCCAATTAACAAAGGGATTGACTTGAATACATTTTCCAATTACAAGGAGAAAATCCCATTGTTGGGACAGATCAATCACGGAAAGCTGTTCTCAAATTTTAATTTAAAATTTTAAAATCCCTTTAATCAAGTCGAATGAAAATTAAAATGAACCAGTTTCGGTTTCTCCCCCACTTACTTTTTCATCCCTGGTCGAAAGTAGAGGAAAGTAAATTTTCAGGACAGAGATGCACACAAAATGAACAATTAGTATAAGATCCAGGTGCAAGGGTGAGTGAATGTATGAATGAGTGAAATAAATGTGGAAGAAGCTGAGACTGAGCCCGAAACTTCAGGGACATGAGTCAGGCAGGCAGACATACTCACTATGTCAAATAAAACTAAAAAGTAACTCCTTTAAAATGCACTTTCCCCATTTGTGTCATTATGGTAAAATGCTCAAATAATCCTTTACATGGACTTGAGTAGATTTTTTTCTTTTCTTGTTTATGTAGTTGTTTACTTTTTACCCTCACTAGGTTATATTTGTGATAAAAAAAAAACAGAACATTTATTTCTACTCAGTTACATTTTGCTCCAAGTCAATGTGTAAGAGAAAATTAAAATAAGTAAAAAATTAGGGCTGTCAAAATTAACACGTTAATCCAGATTAATCCATTTGCATGATTAATTAGATTACATTTTTTAACGCGATTAACGCACAATAACTCATAGATCAAGGAAAAAAGTGATGAAATCTTATGTTACATTTAACCATCTCACTGCCAACTTCTTTAATATTTACTGCTTCAATTTCAATGTAAATGTAAAAGTATAAGTCTTTACACATTTTGAAACAAATTACATTAGTGACTGATAAAGGCAGTGAACCAAGTGTAAAAAAGCAAAAACATCTCAGCAGAACATTCCAGAGGTTCTGTCAAGTTCTACAAAACAGGTGAAATTTCCTTTAGTTACACAAATTTAAATTAGAAAAAAATATACATTTTAATGCAAAATAAGTAATTTAGTCAAATGTCTATATCATCTTCTATCATGAGTGTTTTTGCTCCCACAAAATGAAATACAACAAATGGGTATTAATTGTGATTAATCAAAATTAATCCACAGTGACCCTACGATTAATCAGATTAAAATTTTTAATTGTTTGACAGCCCTAGTAAAAAGTACAAAGGAATTAAATCTAAATTATTACCTAAATAACATAATCAACAAAATTAGCAAAAAAATGAGCAGAAAAATCCACAAAATAAACAAAAATTGATAAAATAATCAAGAAAATGGACAATATTATTAAAAAAACTGAAGAAAAACAATCCACAAAATGAGCAATGAAATGAACAAAACTGTTAAAATAATCAAATAACCTCATGAAAATCAATAAAATATATGACAAAAACTGAACAAAACAAGAAAGAAAAAAACAAAGAAAATGTGTAAATTGAATGAACTGAACAACATGTTGGAACAAAATAATCAACAAAGCCAAACAAAAATCCCCAAAATAACGAACAAGATCATCAAGGAAATGAACAAAATACCTGTTTGAATGCAAACATGTCATGCTGTAATAAATTCCACCGTATGAAATCAGTCACTACTTGAATAGCGTGTAATGATACAGTTTTAATTTTACACAAGTACTTATGTTTATGAGTACTTTAGTCACTGTAATTAGCCAAAAAAAAGCTTTTACTTGAGTACTGTGTCAGAATGTACAGCTAATGCTAAGAAGCTAATTACAGCAGTTCAATGGGAAATTTGCTGGTGCATTTGATGTACAGTAGTGTTTGAAAATACCCACCATTTCATTTTTGTACATTCAATATGTGTGATTAACGTGGCCTTCTGAGCTTACATGACGGAGTTGATGTTAGCTAACTTCATTACTGAGCTAATGACGGTCCCAACACAATGTAGCTTACTATGTGTAGCGCTAACATACAGTGGCAACACATTGGCAGATGGAGTTATGTAAGAAAAGGAGTTAGGTATCATCTTTCTCCGAGCAGCACCATGTGAGCACATACGCATGTGCAGTTGTACATTTTGAACCATTAAATGCCTCCAAGGAGTTTCCTCATGTTCAACAGGAACCTTATGGTACATGTACAGGATTTTGAGTTGAATTGGGTTTAACTCTGGTTCATTTCTGTGACATTTCATCAGAGGTCACCATTCTGAGATAGGGACAAATTCAACATTTGTCCTTTTAATGCCAAAAATAACACCCAGAAAAATTTGCCAGAAAACACAGTATAATACCATAATAGATTCTATCGAACCAGAAAGTTTGATCCAGATATGGGTAATATTCCAGATATAGTGATCCAGAATGCTTATACGTACGATGGTTGAGGACAAATAACTAAAGTAAGGTAACAAATAAAGCTATAGACATGAAACTGACACCAAACTGTAGTGGAAAGTCTGCTGATTCAGTAATGTGCCCGTGGATGTACTGTGTTCTCAAATAATGATGATTTGTATGTGATTCCAAATGCAAATGGTAGGTTTTCATGCTGAAAGAATCCAACAACCAGGGTGAGATAAATTTAAGAATATTACTTTTGGTGCAATAACTTTATGGGATAAATGGACATAGGTTGAGGTAATAATGGTAGGTTTTCACTATGAAGAGAAACTGAGCTGCCTTGGTGGAGTTCTGCGATGCCTGAGTGCTTTCTAGTGTGGTTTTACTTTCACATAGTGATGTCATTGATCTCTATACTTACTCTTTTGATTTGGGAAGAGAAGAGCACTGAAGAATGAAGATGAAGGTGTGTAGTTTAAATTTCTGGCACTTTTTTCCACTTCCTGCAAGTGTAACGAACCATTGCAACTCTGACTGAAAGTAGGTTTTATTATAAAAAAGTCAGTTTGAATCCTACAGATATAAGAATGAAGTAATTTGAGTAGAAAGAATCCGTGAAACACGTGGCAGCCGTGACGTCACCTCAGAACATGTGAGGTATTTACTTGCATGTGTGACTGGGTCTGTGCGACTCAACGCTGCTCTGACGGAGCGTGACCACCGTGTCGCTCACTCACCCAAGACTGGTCGAAGCTGTAGGTGTGCCGATGATCTTCAAGGTCCTCCTCCTGCTTGGCTTGGAGGAATTCGTGCCTCAGCCTCTGTATCCGATCGTGGTTATTGGGGGCCATCTGACTGCTGGGGGAGAAAAAAACACAGATGAGCTTGAAGGATCACTGTTGGAGTTTATTTTTAAGTCATTCTTTACCAAACCCTCACATAAAAAACAGCACCATGTGGGTAACTCCAGGTGGAGTGTTGTTACAGATGTTTTCTCAGAGTTGAATGATTCACTTGACCAACTTCGCACCCTTGTAAATTGTGCCGAGGACCTCTTCATGTGACAGCCATGATTCTCTTTTGCATACCTAACCGACGTCTGTGCATGCTTGGGCTTCCCATCCTCCCTTCTGAGCCATTGCTCCTGCACATCCTTATAACGGAAAGTGTCCCTCGTGCGCCATTGTGAGTGATGCATATTCCTTTTAGTCTGCAGGAGAATGCTGGCCTTTTATGGTACGCAGTCATTAAACACTGTTGAAAACCCTCATTTACATCTCCTTCATTAAAGGGCTTTGAGGGGCTTGTCAATAGGAATCAATAGCCTTCCCTCAGCTTAATCAGGCTCTCCTTTTATCACCAGCTACAGAGAGAGCACATGACAAAACGCATAATTATGATGAGACAACCGGCCTGATAATAGGGCTGCATTTATGCATACCACAGGGATAAAAGTGACCAAAGGTTAGGAATTTGTGCTGGGAGTGGAGGAGAGCTTGGGGATGTAGGGAATGGGATAGATAGGGTGAGGGAAGGAATGGGAGATAAAGATGAGAGGGTTGAACTCGGGGATCGCACTGAGTTTAAAAAAAAAAAGGGAAAGGTTAATCAAGAGCATGTGAGAAAGAAACAAAGTCAGAAACAAAGGAGAAGGAGAGCTGTGAGGAGGAAGTGGCTCAAACATGCAGTAAAAGGACAGACGGAGCCAACAAAAAAAATTTTCAGAATAGATACTTGACACAAGGACCTGTCACCATGTGTCACCCCAACCAGCACTTATAGGTGCTAGCAGGCCAGCAGTGGAAGTGATTGCTTATTTGGACCCAGAGGATTCTGGGTGCAATTACGGTGATAATTGCAGATTAGAATAAGCACATCCTTTTGATGATAATGGCCACTAGGACACGCTGCCAATCAAGCTTCATTAAAAGCACAAGAAATAGCAGCTCATAAAGGCTGCACGGATCTCTGTGCTGTGACCCTGAGTAGCACTTGGCGACACATGGCTATCGTGTTATTTGTACTGCCTGATCAAAATCAATTGCATTAGTTATACTCCATTTGATTCCTATAGTTTTATGTGTATGAGAGCACAGGGAGCTTACATTAGCACCATTTATCTGGATGTAGGCAATTAAGTGGCTCATTGGCGTGTGAGGAGGCTTATGCTTTTAGGTTATGGGGTGATTGTGAAGTCCTTCTATTACTGGTCATTATAACATCAATGTTCCCTCTGTATTAATACTAAAAAAGCATATGCACTGACTGAAGAAATTCACTTACTTCACTGTAGTCTTTAAACAACACGGCCAAACAGATTATAAATATATAGTCTTTCATATTTATCTCACGTAATGACAGTATGTATAGCCCTGGGTCCCAGTTTGATGCCTCTTGGGTTTGAGAAACCCAGCTTAGGCTAGTTGTGGCGTTCCAAAAGTATCATGCTGAGCAAACTCTGATCCTTACTGGTGAAGACTCTGCCTGCTCATCAGCCAATCGCCTGCTCTGATATATGATCGTATTTTACAGTTGTTCTTGTTAAATAAATGTCTCAACTTTGTGCTATTGTGCGTCTGAGTTTTTCATCAGCCTGGTAATCTCCACTTTACCACAAGGTTCAGCTTCGGCCAAGTGACAGAAGCAAACAATGACGGCCCCAGAGCACCTTATATTGGGAAAGACAAAGAAATCTTGTCATGCAGTAATGAAAGAAATACATATTTTAATGTTAATGCAACAGGATGACATGGTGATTTCTCAACAAGTCCAATGGAGCAAGTCAGGTCATTGATAAGAATAACATGGAGAGGCCAAATCTGCAACCTGATGTTGACATTTGATGGCGCTAAGCCCACTGTAACACAAAGTGGATCCATCTTCAGTTGAGACAGAGTAATTCAAGATTACAGGAATATCTAATAAACACACCCTTTCCTTCATTGTTTTTTCTTTATTTTTATTATTTTCAACATTTTACATTGATACTGATGGCATCCAAACTGTGAAAGAACACATATGGAATTATACAATAAACAAAGAGGCGCTAAACATGTTTTATATTTTAGGTTTGATAACAGATTTGCACACTCATGGCATTCTCTCATCAGATTCATGAGGATTTCAGCTCAGATGTGTCTTGCCAAGAGTTAATTTGAACCATTTCGTGTCTTCTTCATCTGCTATATTACATCAAGAGTATGATCAAAACCGGGATAATTCTCATAACCAAGCAAATGAAAATAAAACTTGTATTAACATGTAAGAGTTAAATGCATCAAATATCTCATTCATGCAGGTGTTACAAATGCAATATGTTCCATATGAACACATCCCCATTTGCAGAGTTTCAATGGTCTGTTAATGCCAAAATAGTAGACTCTAGGTTTTGTGACAAATATTTCATATTTTAAGTGTGGCTTGCAGTTGTATTGTATTTCCCTTGTCTTCTTGTATGCAGTCAGATGCCACCATGCCAGTTTGTAGGTTTGACAAGACAGCGGCAAAAGACCAAAGATAGATCTGACAAGTCCAGTGCATGCAATTAGCTTAATCCCTTAGGCTCGTCAAAGAGAAGAGGACTGGTCTGACTCCAAACAGCCTCGTAAATTTTTCTCTTCAACCCTCCGGGCATCAGCATCTCAAACATGCACCATTTGGCTCTAGGACCCAGTGGGGCAGTGGTAACCAGCTGGGGACACGGAGAAAGGGCCACAACCCCGACTATAAACAAGACTCCTCGAGTCAATATATACAATAGGATGTACTGCCCTTTTCTCACCTACTAAAGCATTAATTTAAAAGAGAGATGACCCAATATCTGCTTCAGTGTGTTGAGTGAAGTGCTGGAATTGCGGAATGGAAAAAGATCAGAGAAGACCAGATTTCTAGCAAATTGGAGAAGTGGCATCACGGCACTTTAATATATTTTTCAAAGTGCTACAAATGGAAATTGCGAGGGGTAGTAGCTGCGAGTGGGGGTGGGCTTTAACTAGGGTTGAATTTGTCATGGCAGTTCAAAGGATGCCTCTGCAATATCTAGACTATCTGCAGGGGCCTCGACTCTCGGTCTCCCACCCAGCAGGGGGCACAAAGTAGATGGGATTCTTGGAAAGTGCTATCTGAGATTCTCTAGCGTAAATATCCTCATAATGAGAAGAAAAAAAGCTAGAGTGCAAAACACTGGTAAAGAGTGTGATCAGGCAGAGTGGAGTATCACTGATATGCCTGTAACAGCTGCATGTATAAAGAAGACGGATTCAGTTGTTTTCTCTCAGAGCTCCCCAAAGCCTGGACACCTCGGTGCGTACTTAGCACGATGTGGGCTGATGCATCAGGTGTCACTGCTTATAAATTCCCCAGTGAATATAATACACTGATGTCTGGAATAGGCCTGACGAACAAGAGCTAAGCAAAAAGAATGAAGGGAAAACCGGTCGTCATGTGCATCATCTCAGTGGTTAGGATGAATCAAATGAATCAGGATCAAATGAGTAAATATGAATGAGTACAGTTCATCATGTGTTTGTGCATAAAGGAAAAAGGTCACAGGTTGTGTAAGTGAACTCAAGGCAGGCTGTCTGCATCATGATCATATTCATGGTCATATGAGCTTACAGGGCTAAATCTCACTGCTGTCTGTTGTTTAGTTTTCTGTTCAAACTGTGAGTCAAAGGAATATAGCATAGTGTCAGCAAAGTAATTAAAAAACATAAGCGAAGATAAAGTAACCATATGCCACCGCAGTTTCACAGCTCGCATCTTCATTCAGTCGCACATAATGAGACTTGCTCAAAATTCAGCTATGTTCACACACTGAAATGTCAGCGTTTGGCCTCTCAAGTTAGCTCCGTCTGCCCCGAAATGCACACACAAAACAGAACCGAGCACAAAGACGCCAACACACACTGTCTGACTCTCGTCCTTACTCATCCTCTCACCTCCTCTGTTTGCAGACACTTGTACTCAGTGAAGTCACACTGTTGCTGTATTTATAGCTTCTTATTCTCAACGCTTATTCGGAGAGGTGGACCTGTGAATTTGCAGACAGGCACAGTCAGGTCAGAAAACGAGTATTGAGTCCCATGTGAACAACAGACCCCTAGTGGTCTGCTGATGCTGCTGCTGCTTTAAGTGACATTATTAAAGAGGCAATTTGGAATCATTGTAGTTTTAAAACATACACAAAAACATGATCAGAATGGGAAGAAATGCGTTTTGCTTTTTGTCAAACGTAATATGGCAGAGATATCTATGGAGTTTACTCTACTACCCAGCAACCAGTCTCACTCAGTGACACATAACAGTAAATCTTCCAACTGTTTTTCATTATCATCACCACCAACAGCAGCCAGCAAGAAACCACGTCCACTGGTGAAGTGAACAAGTGATAGAAACAGGTAGAAACACATGAGTTACTTTCTAATTCTTGGTGGGTCACAAAATCAAATTTGGCACTGAACCTTTCTTTTGACCAGCAAGTCGATTCGTGACATTTGAACTGCTTAAAACTCACACGGACAAACAATCGCATATATATTCTTGCCTTTTATCTCGATGAGGGAATATCGGTGTCTGTAGGTGAGTTTAAAAACACTACCTTTGAATTCTCTGTGGAGCGTGAGTTTGTGTGTGAACACCCACCCGACTCTGCCTATGACTGGCTTGGCATGAAATTTTACTCTTTCTTGACCAAGGTACACATTGTTGTTAACAAAGTGTGAAGTGATAAAGACTATAGAGCCTCCTTGGTGTTTTAGACACATTTCATCTCCCTGAGCAACACTAGTATAGAGAAGGAGCTGGTAAGTTCACTGCATTATATACATATTGCACCTATTCATAGTCAGAGTAATTTTGAATCTCAGTGTTAAAGTGGAATACACCTTACAAATATATATCCAAAGAGCACTGCTGTCAGAGGTGCATGTGTTTACGCGTGTGACACTGAACCCCACCTGTGTTTTTTAACCGGACATGCTGACAGGGGTCATGACCCCTCTAAATCTGCAGTTTGGGGTATGTGGACAACTGTCTGTGTAATAGTCATCCTTTGATCCAGGAGGATTTGGCAGATGTCTCGCACACAACAAGGCTTAGGGTGAGGATGCAAGCTATGCCGCAGTCCCCTTATTTGCTGCCGTTGGATCAAAGTCACACTGCCCCGTAAACGCTGCCACCGGCCAATAAAGGCGAAATCCAATCACTCAGAGTGTAACATGGGTCATGTGGGCATGCAGAAGGTCGGAAGGCCACTGCTAACCAATCAGATCATGAGCTTGGTGTTATAATCCTGGGGATGAATTTCAAGTTTGACAGGAGTTCTTGGGAGTTGCTCATTTCCAGCTAAAGTGAAAAAGGCCAAACTGTTGGGGCTTCGGTGACTAAAAAATCAGACAGTCGGTTATTTCTTATCTGATCACAGCTGATTGAAATTCTATCAGATTATCTGGTTTCTTGCTCTGGCACCAGTATCTCCATGCAGCAGATGAGGGTGCAGACTTCTTAAGTTGGGCCCTTTGGCAATCTTGCATCAAGTCAAAGGCTTAGCTCATCTTTATTCCATCGCCCTGTGGACTTTCATTTATTTCAAAGACAGAAAGATGAGGCATTTTTGGTTGAGATGGACAGCCTTTGGGACCTACCGCGAAGATGGAAAAAGATTAGATCTGCATTACCGCTGGTCATTTTTGAAGGGGAGAGGGACAAAGATAAAACATTTTTTAGAGTCTTCACAGGAAATCAGCATATATCGACCAATCTACCATGATTTTGGCAGCAATCATATGAAAGCATTTGAACATATAGCCCCAATCCAGCAGCTTTTTATAGACTCCGCTTTGCTCTCTCTTTCTATCTTCATGAAAATAGCTTTCATTATTTCTGCATCATCTCTTTGCTTTATTTCTTTCTCTTACTTCCCATACGTTTTATCTCTGAATGCCTCAACCCTCTTCTGTGGTTCCAGGGATAGGTCATGAATTCCCTTCTGTCCTCCTCATCCTCTCCCACTAGCCTGGTAAGTGACAGCTGCAGGCTGGACAAAGGCCTGATAATACCCTGGATTTGTCAGGCTCTGACTTCACCCATGTCCTCCTGTGACTGATGCACCGACAGTGGCGCCTCGCCAGCTAAAAACCACACTTTGAGATGGGGGCTGCTGCTGTAGTGTGTTTGTGAAACTCTGTGTGTGTGTGTGCAAGTCTCTCCATGGAGCCGTTCAGACTCTAAAGCAGCCCATATGGGGTCTTTGGGGGTCCTAAAAGGCCATCATCTGGGCTGCCTGCCTAGGCCATGCTGGTGGCGTGACTGGGGAGCGTGGAGCTCTGATTAGCAAGGGAAAGAAGCGAGGCCTGTGGAGCTGCTCACTCCAGCAGCCTGTGCTGCACGGCCGGCCCCTTGTGTGCTGTTCATCTTTTGCTTCCCTAGTGTGAGAAATGAAGAAAAAGCTCTGCCACAAAAAGCTCTCAACTAGGAAAACACAGCTCACAGGAAATGAGGAGCAGAAGCACTTTCAAAAATTTCCCCCTTTAAGGCACCTACAGACTGTGAGATTTCAATGACCTACCAAGTTAACTGTGAGACACACTGTTTGACATGGATCTCATAAAATTTGGGTACAACAACATTTGTGTACGCTGCCTGTCCAAAAAACACTATCATACGTGTTAGCATTCACCATGGCATCTTGCATGTGGTCGTTCCATGTGTGAAAATGAAGTGTAATGCTCCCTGAACCACTCTTTCATCATCTGAGCCATTTCAATCTTGACATTGTCATCTTGTATAATTGATGAGGAAAGAAAAAAAAATGAGAAGCTCCTCACTGCATCAGAATTGAGGTCATTTTGACTTCCATTACTCCACATGCAAAAATGGTAAATAGGCTGCATTTATACAACCACATACCTTATATAGCCAGTTAAGTTCTGGCTTGCCACCAATGTGAAGACCTAGTACATTTGCATATGGTCAATGTCGATCCATATATGGGAAACGATGAACATCACGCTTGGCCAAGAACCTTACCTAAGCAAGGGGACAATTTTCTACAGACACACCAGCCTTGAACGCACTGTGAACAAAAACAGGCATTCATTACCACCTTCTATGCATCAAAAAGCACTGCTGCATGACATGGTGCTTTATGAGGCAGCGCGTCAGGCAGTGGACATGGATGCCTTTCACCAAACGATTAAACAATCCTCCACTAGAACCACCGCCTGCTGATGGGCAGTTGTTGTCTTCTACAATATGTTGGACCTGGCTGGCGTCAATGCATATATTCTTTACCAGAGTTGCACAAAAGCAAAAATTGCTAGGCATGATATGACTTCTTTTGCAGTTGTGTAAGAAATTGCACAGCCTGGACAAATGCTGTTACATTATTTCATCAATTTGTACAGGCTACTTATAAAAAGACAAAATATTCCAGTTACAGACTTGTAATATGTTATTATAAAGCCTGCAGTGGTGCAAGGCCAAAATAACCTCACAGTGGTTCTGCATTATTAGCGGTTCTAGCATTAATCACTGCACTAATTATTGAATTGAAGGCTTTTATCTATTCTCTTAATTAAATCCATAACCCACTATTTCTTTTTTTGTATAGGGAGATAAAAACACATACTGAGTCTTGGATTATGATACATCCTAGACTGTGTACATAACTGGACAAAGTGACCGTGACGTCACCCATTAGTTTCTGAAGGGCCGTTTTCAGGCCAATCAGGTTGTCACTTCCTGGACGCCATCTTGGAGCCAAAAACAGGATGTAACCATATTTGGATGAACGGCAGCAGGGCTACTGGAGCGTAGCACGCCAGGAGAGTCATGGTAAATCTAATACTAAATCCTGTACAGTATTCTTCTTCCCACTCCCTTTCAGGCAAAATTGGAGCTTTCTTTCTTCTTTTTGTTTTTGCGTGTTAGTATTGCGTAGCATGACACGAGCCATGTGATTGCTTCGCCTCCCTTGTCGCCATTTGCATGAAATAAATAAAATACTAGCCGCAAGCTCACTAATGCAATAAAACTTCACCACGCAGTGTCAAACAAAGTCATTTTATTGTGTCGTTAGTGTAAACACCCACAACTGCAGTCGAGCACATCTCGGTTAAAACTCTGCCCATATTGAATAAATAGAAGATACGAAGGTCCAACTTCTCTGATTTCACTGGTGAGTCGAGTTACCATAGTGACATGTCAATCAAACCCCAGCACAGCAGTGATTTGTCAGATTATTTGCCATAATGTCTTAATTACAGAGTAAAAAGTTCAAGATGGACCATCAGATCACGGCACTTCTATATGTGGAAAAACATCCATGGAAGAGGACGATGAGGAGAATGTGGACTCAACATGGGATAAGTGTTTTAGTAACAAAGTATGTGTCAGTTTGGTCAGCACACTTCATGCTGCATTCCTTCTAGTTGGTTAGCAGATCATTATTCTGTAATGACCAAAGACATCACTGCAACAGCCCAAGATCACACAGCTTCAAACCTCATTATTTCAATAGCACATGTTGCCAACACCTCTGCCTCACTCCAAACCTTTTCATTCCTCCCAGACACATGCTGCAAACTGTCTTCTATAATTTACAGCATATCCATTAATTCTTTGTTTATTCTTTATATCTTTTGGTCTTTTGTTTAAGGGTCTGCCAAACTACAGGTGCACATCCAGAAACCAGCCTTGCAGCTGTCTCCATTTGAGAGAATCACTGCTGACGCCTCGTGCCCTGCTTTTTCACGGGCCAGCTTTATGGTTTTGGTTCAAAAGAAAACGCACTGGAACTGATCAAAGACGCTTTTGTTTCTGCATGTAGCGCCGTGTGGATGTATCGCTGGTGGTTAGAAGGAAACAGGTGTGACCTCAACGACAAAGAGGAACCAAAAGTGCTTTTGGTTGTTTTTAAATCTCCTGATGTCCAATACAACGCCTGTGACTTTAATGTTTCAGGAGGAAAGGGCAGAAATGGGACTAATGTAAAATGGCTTGAGGCAGTGCTGAAGCAGGGCCAGCTGGATGGACGGAACATTCGAGTAAATAAAAGTCAAAAGAAAAAAAAAAAAAAGGTGGATGCTCGGGTGCAGTATGGAAGCGTATCAATTATTCAGCCGATCCGGTGCGGTGGATGGCAGCTGGTCTAACGCCGAGTGAAGGACAGAGCAGAGGACAGACTGAAGGCCACAGTGACGGCCTGTTTCAAATAAATGCCGCTTACAGAGAGTTCAAAAAGTTTGCAATTTCACTGTCAATAGAAAACTGGCATGCCTGGGTGTAAATGTATTCAACACCCTCAAATCAAATCAAGATATATAGAACTACATGCATTATTAAGTCCAAACTTATGTAACAAACTCTACATGAGTTCAGTCGGCTGTCACCATCCAGTCAAATCCAGTCTGAGTATAAAACCAATTTTAACCCAGATTGGGTTGCCGTGGGATGCTCTGGGATATTTTTTGGCCTTCACAGGGTAAGTAATACTTGCCCACACACACTGACCGCAAAAGCTGCAAAAACTGAATGCCATGCCCACGGTGCCAACATTCCATGAAGTAGTGATTCTGTCAAATCTGCAGGGAAATCTGCTTAAAGCCTGCCTTAATTTAAATAGAGATATTTACTGCTGGTACAGTATGCTTTATACATATCTACAATACACTATATATTGTGTGTGCAGTATATTTTATAGTAGCCTTGTTACCTATGCTATTTATTTATCTGTTTGCTTAATCGCAACATCACTCAAAAAGTTATGGATTTGGATGAAATTTTCAGGACAGGTTAGAAATGGCAGACAGAGTATTTGATAAGATTCTAGGAGTGATGTGGGTAAGATTTTTAAAAGATTCTTCACCATTGTGGGAAAAATTCAACATCTGTCCTTGTAATGCCATAAATAACACCCTGAAAACTGAGCCAAAAAACATAGGATAACACCGTAATTCTATCAAACCACAAGGTTTGATCCAGATATGGGTAATACTCCGGATACAGTGATCCAGAATGCTTCTACTGACAGAGGAAAAATTCAGTAGCTACCGTAAGGTAGTAAATTAAGTTACTGACATGAAACTGACACCAAATTGTTGTGGAAAGTCTGATTCAGTAATGTGTCCAACAGTGACGGAGCTAGATCTAAAAGAAACCCGCCATTATGGAAATATTTTTCATGAAAAACTATTGAACTAATAATAAAATAACATTAAAATTTGTATAACGTTCGTCTGTTTACATTGTCGTATCCCACTATGAAGAGGAACTGAGCTTCCTCGGTGGAGTTCTGTATTCTCTGAGTGTTCTCTACTATATTATGTTAAGATTTTGTCCAAGTTCTTGTTAAAAATATGCTTATGTGTGTGGATCTGAGGCGGATTCATACAGCGTAAACTAATAAAGAAAAGGGAAGGAAAACAACATTTGCATAGCAGATTCAAAAGTATGGGTAGAAGTGATAATTAATATGGATGACAGATCCCCTCAGCTTTTTTTTTTCACCTCAACCGGGGACGACTGTTCCAGAACTTTCTGGGAAGAAGCAGCAGCGCCGTTTCTGACTGACAGCAGGGCCCTCCAAGAAGACAGAGATGAACTTTGAAGTTAAGGCCAGTAATCCCAGTCCATTGATTCAGAGGCACTTGCTCATACAGAACGAGGGCGAACGAGAGAGAGGAAGAAGCAGAGTACCCTCAAATATGCATGTGTACACATCAGAGAAAGTTCAGTGCTGTGCCACTTGGTAATGAGACAAAGCTGCACTGCGTTCTAATGATTAAAGCACATCACGTGGCCAAAACTTGCAAGCACACACCAAACTAATTTGGTGGATCATGCCCCAGAACGGTAATACAGTAAATCTTTTATTTTCAAAGAAGCAAACTTTCTGTTTGAAAACACATGTGAAGCAGACTGAGTTTCATAAAAAATAATGCGCTGCAATTGTGATGACTTCATGTGTGGTGTCGGCTCAACATTCCTATTGGAAATAAACAGAGTAAAGTGTCGGGTCTTAAAAAAGGTGTGAAGGCCAGCGGCTAAAGTATCGATCGAAACAGGCTAGCCCAGCTTTAATGAACCCGTCAGGCTTTAAAGAAAGATTTTATGACATATCAGTTAGCTTGTGATGGCAACATGCTCTATAACTTTGGCTTCAAGTGTGTTTTATATGGACCCTGACACCAAAATATCCAGTCTAAGTATAGGCTGGCGCCATGAAATATGAAATTCATAGCTGTATTTTGCATTAGGTGACCTCAAAATAAACATCCAGAGAGGCTTATGTTCCTAAGTGACAAGTCACCTTTGCAGGTTTCCCTGCTGAGTACTACTCCAAAACCCAGAGAGGGCTGGAGAGTTTGGCAGAAACACTGGCTAGACGGTCATCTGCCCTCAGACAAGAAGGAGCCGAGTGGATCTTGAGATGAGTTCACGCAGCCGGGTGCGTACTGCACGCTTCACGTACGTTGCATGAAGTGTGACAACCTGCTGAAAGCAAATGAGTAAACTGCTACAAAACTAGAGAGTCAACTGTCAGACTAATTGCAATCAAACACATTCTGTATCTGCAAAGTGTAAAAGGAGAAATGAGGATGCCTCCCTGTCTGTCTGTCTCGGTGCGCTGCCACTAAAATGCGCGACTTGCTCAGTCAGGTAAAGTTGATCTCATTTCTCCCCGTCCACTTGACTTAATTTTATCATTGCAATCTCAAACTGTCTTGTCCTTTAGCTTTAATGTGCTGGAATGGCCACAGGCAGCTTATTAAAGAGGTGCAGTGTACAGGCCCAGCACAGCAGCAGGAAAACAGACGGAGTGGACGGACGCGGTTCAAAGACAGGTCAGGGGGGTGAGCGGCTGCTAAAATCCACAGGCTGCAATGGAATATTACTCACGAGTAAACGTTGGTGATGTCACTATATCGTCCTGACCAGTGTAGCATTAAAGCATCTCAAATATCATGTGGCAGTTAGTTGACCTTCACTGATGATAAACTTCAGATTTCACATCATCCAGTCATAGCTCAGGGGTTGGTATGTGGTATTTTTGTTTTAGATGATTTCACAGTCAAATATGATATGGTATTTTGTAGTTTATATCTATAGGAAAACATTGCTTCCTCCCTGAAATGGCATGAATTCAACATGTGGGGACTTGACACTGAAGCGAGATGATTATGGGATTTATGATGAAATAATTGCAGGGGAAACTGACACTTTGATGCTTGAGCTACTGAGGACCACTCAGTGAATCCACTCTACAACCTTTCAACCTATTCCTATTAACACTTGTAAAAGTGCCGTGTAAAGATACAGCTGACTACATGATGGTATCTCAAGTACTGTACTGAAGTAAAATACTTGTACTTTGAGTATTTTAATTGGGTATTTTTATTGATAAATTGACAGGTGTTTAAATTCAACCTAAATTCCCAAAAAAAAGTTGGGATGTGTAAAATGTAAATAAAAACAGAAAGCAATGATCTGCAAATCTCTCAAAACAATATTTTATTCCCAAAATTTTAAGACCAGTTGAAAAATTGTAAGAATGTACATTTTGCACTGTTGGGTCTTAAGAAGGTTCTAAGTAGTTCTTCAAAATGCACAAAGAAGAAATGGAAGTCAGACAAGAAAAAATTTGAGTAAGTAATTTATTGCAAACAACCATTGAACTGAAATAGGCTGTTCATCAGCTGATCAAAAGTTTAAAACCATAGCCTTTAAAAGCCCGAATCTTCATAAAAATGTGGATTCAGTGTCATTTCCTGTCAGGCGTCCAGACTCCCACTTCTCCTTTGCATTTTGAAGCACGACCTAGAAGCTTCTTAAGATCCAACAGTGCAAAATGTACATTCTTGTAATTTTTCAACTGGTCTTAATATTTTGATCAGGAGTGTATCAGATGTTGAAACTGAGACATTTTACCATTTCATGAAAATATTAGCTCCTTTTGAATTTGTTGGCAACAACACATCTCAAAAAGTTCAAATGGGGGCAACAAATGCCAGAAAAGTAATTAACACAAATCTAAAACAACATTTGACAATTCATTAGGTAACTGGTAATAGGTCAGTAACAGTGACTGGATATAAAAGGAGAACTATGACATAAACATGGGCAGAGGTTCACCAATCAAATTCAAAAGGAGCTAATATTTTCCATCAGATAGTAAAATGTCAGTGATTTTTCTCTCTAGATTCCACCTGTGGTTTCATTTCAATAAATGTGAAAAGCATGCAAACAATTCAAACATTATATAATAAGACCAAAACTGTACAGTTTTGTGTATAAGGACTTTGTTTTATTCTGAAAAATATCATCCCGTCAAACGCTTGGTGACTCTGACATGTCAACAGGTGAGTAAAATATGGCTTAAGTTTGTTTACGTTGACACTTGCTAGCTACGCAGATTTCTTCGTTTTCTCCTTGCCAATGCTACCCTGCCTGCACTGACTGTATGTAAGCCAGAGTGATCCTGAACATTTCATATAATCCTGACTTAGTTTAATGGCCATGAATAAATGTCACTTAGTGGTAACTTCCAAGGGAATTCATATAGCCCAAAACATTTTATAGTCAGCTGGTTATTTTTTTCCCCTCTCAGAAAATCTCATTTTTTGGGTTATCTTTCAAACAGTCAGTAGTGCAGGGACATTGCGCCTTCGCCAGAGGGTCATATGTGCCATGAATGGATGGACCAAACAACAAGACCCCAGAAGCATTATTATTTCCCAATATGTTGCTCAGATTTTCTTAATTTTTCACTAATTTTAACATGGCCCCTGATGATACCTTTCTTTTGTTTTATGAGATGGAAATAAGAGGAGTTATTCATTTTGCCATGTATTATTGTACTTTAGCATATTTTGATGAGAAGTTTTTTGTTTTTTTTTTCAGGGTAAAATATACCTAATGCGCCAAAAGTGCACGACAGTGTTGTAGGGTTAAGATAAAAAGCTACTTGAAAATCTGAACCAACCTTTTCACAGATTTCCTGGTTGTGGTTTGACTCGTCTGTGATCCGCATGGTTAGTATATCTTCTGGAAATTAATAAAAGTATGAATCAAAAATAGTATCCTGATAGTATCCAATGGGTTTTCATCATGGAAATGTCAAAGAGGCCATGCCAAGTGGAAGTGAGCTGAGCTGCTGCTGTCAAAGGAATCCCACCCAGCTGTATTTGCACTTTTATGCAATGAAATGATATGAATACGTCCTCCGGCCATGTATGTGTTGCATATTGTAAGACCTCCCACCCACACAATGATGAATGAAAACCAATGGTTGCAAGCGCACATTAGATGCTTCTGTGGCGTGCTTAGGAATATGGTGTTAGTGTGTTAAACGGATGAAAACACCGGAATGGTCCTTTAATGCAAATATATGCAGAGATATCAGCATGTGAACGAGCAGATGGATCCACTCCAGAGCCAGATATTCACATGCAGCTGACCCTCCTACACTCGTTTGCTATTCTCGATTGTTGCCAGAGTGACGCACATGCGCTGGCTACCTATAACGACAGGCTAATATTAGAACTCAAACTGGTCCAAGCAGCTGTAGGTCACGGGCCGTACGTTACACATGAATTCAGTATGAATCGCTTGACATGTGGCGCACCACTTCCAGCGATGACTCCTGGTTTCACGTGTGCACCCTCCTTTTTTTCAGCCCTTTTTTAGCAACTAACAAGCTGAGCAGGTATCCCGCTGAGGTCCCCCAGGTTCATTCAGGAAGGCCTATACCTGTAAAGTATCTCATTTACTCCAGCACAACATCACACTGTGCTGAATGCAGACAATCGCTCCTTTTCCAAATGTCAGCGCCTTGCGCTCAGCGGGCGAGCCACGAGCCAACAGTAAATAATTCACACCGGCACTCTGTAGCGGTTCCTTGCCATCTCATACACAAGCAGCCCCCTAAGTCTTCTCTGCTTCGACCCCCTGTGCCGTCACTACTATCCCTATACATAATTAACAAAGGGAGGCACCGAGGGACGCCCGTCAGTCAGAGCCCGGCTGCAGCCAGGGCCACTTTAAACAATAACAATATTGATAGGGGTGTAATAAAGCAGAATTAAAAAGATGGAGTCCAATGATTTTCTTGGCTCCTGCTGCAGCTGGTCCTGGATTTAAGTGGTGGGGGAGAAAAGGGGGCGAGAGGCTGGGGGTGCGTCGAAGGAATAAGTGGATATACAGGGGAACCAACGAGGGAAGGGAGCGGAGACAAAGCTGCTGTGCCTCCTTTCCAGGCCCTGACATTCTGTATATGCGGCTCCATTACTGAATTAAGTCCGGGAGGCCTCCTGTGTGAAGCAGAAGGGCCGAGGTTAGGGGTCGTGACCTTTAGTAATGGCCAGACTAGCAAAAGAAGACGGGGGAAAAAAAAAAACGGCTGCATCGTTTCAATTTAGGCTATCAATGGTGTGTAATAATCAATGTGAAGGTCAGGAGGTGAACAGATAGTGACAGATGGGGAGAAGAAAAGACGAAGACGGAAAGGTGGAAAACGAGGGAATCACGGGGAAAATGACGACTCAGCGTTCACATAACAGTCATTTGAATGATTTGTATCCTGTCGACTTACAATCAACTAGTGATTTGCATTTCAAGCAGTGATGCCACTAAAGGAAATTTTACAAAAACGAGGGCTACAAATGAAATGACAACTCATTTATCATCATGAATCACTTTTTACTTCACTGAAATTTTAATAATGGATATTTAGATGGAAAATTGCTCATTCACCGGCATGGGGGGTAAAGAGAAACAGTACTCAGGTAAAGAATTGTTCCTGTATAATTCTAATGACTCAAATAAAAGGAGAAATGCTCATACACTTAAATACATGAGTAAAAGTAAAATAGTATCTGTAGTGAATAACTGGTTCACATGGAATTTATTACAGTCTAAAATATATGACATTCAACAGTTAGTTTGTTCGTTTTTTAAATTATATTGTTCATTTTAGTTAAATTACCTGATTATTTTGTGCATTTTTCCTCATTTTGTTGCTTATTTAGTTGATTTTTGGATAGTTTTATCTGCTATTTTTTTCATTTTTCAACCTACTTGACAACATAGTTAGATTGTTTTTACACATCTTGTTGCTCAATTTATTCATTTTTTACTCATTTTGTTCATCTTTGTTTATTTCCATGATTATTCTCAATCGTTTTGCACATTTTTATGCTTATCTGGTTGATTAATTTTGTTCCATTTCTTGAATATAGTGTTAATTTCCTTGATTATTTTCTGCCTTTTTTGCTTATTCTGTGGCTTATTTGTGCTCATTATTTTCATTTTATAATTACTTGACTATTGTGCTCCTTTTAAAAAATTTTTGCATTAGTTTTGTTTATTTTTTGCTCATGCCATTGCTTTTTTACTCATTTTTTATTTCCTTGATTATTTCATTCTTTTTTAATTCAACTGATTATTTTATTCCTTTTTTTTCTAGTTGAACCTACTTTTTAAGAATATTGTTATTTTGGCCAAATATTCAGGACAGTATCCACACTGTGAGCTTGGTATCATATCTTTTTCCCTCCTCAGAATCCGGTTCTTTGCAGAGACAGGCTGGTCTGGTGACATAATCAAGATAAAGCACCGGTACATCATGTCACCTTCATATAAAAGTGCAGCAGCTCACAGATCATCATATACATCCATTTTTGGCGACAGCATCTCACAGTCATTCAGGGTTTTATTTCACACCGCGTCAATTATGGTTGAACTTCAGAAATCCTCAGGAAAATGTAGGTTATAATCGTGGAGGTGGACAGACAGTGGGTGTGTCAAGGTCGGTATAATAACAGTAGGCTAGAGCAGGAAAAGCTGAGAGTGGATTAATTGGCTGATTGACTTTATTTAAATATTTAGTAGATGATTATCTGTGGTAAAATAATGCAAGGTGTAAATATTCTGGATTATAGCAGAGATAGCTAATTAAAAACTTTAGTCCCATGGTAGGTAGCAAAGACAGTTGCCATACAATGCAAAAATGAAAAAAAACGGTAGGACTGTTCCATATTATCACTGAGTATTGATTTCCCTTCACACTACAGTTTGATCACTTGTTGTGTGTCTGCATGGCACGTCGCACTCACCTCCAGTGCTGCTCCCCGGTGCCGGTGCCACTGGGAGTCGTCTGTGTGAAAAAGTCAGGGAGGGGCGGCAAGCCCATGCAACATCTTATTCCAAAACATGCATATTTAAGCATGTATGGTTTCTGTAACATGCATATTTAAGCTTGTTTTACATTTTAAAGGTGAAATGGAACTTGTAAATAAAGGCCAGCTAGTAAAATAGTACTCGATATATGACAAAAATCTTATTTGCATAACATATGAGCAGCATGAACTGTTAGAAACGGTGTCCCTGTTTAATTTAATTGTATTTGCATCCCTTGCCATGTGACTCTCAAAACATACTACACTATGATACTTGTATTTGGAGACAATATCAAGTTCTATCTCAATGGGACTACATGTATAAATAAAGGTTTAAAAAAACAAAGTGTTTTAAATTTGCTTTGTTAAGCCATAAGTTCACATGACTCACTACTGATGTAAGAATTGACGATGCCTCATGACTGATCTTTGCACTTGTAACCTTGCACTGCATCATCAGGATAGGCTTGAAAATTGACACTGTATCATGTGTCATGTAGATCATTAATATAGTGGGAAGAACATGGGGACAAGACCATGTCATTCCCAAACATCTCCCAAAAACTCAAAACACATTATGTGTGTCTGAATGAACTATCTATGAGCTACTGTTTTCCTTCAAAGTGAAGTTGTGTAAAAGCTGACTATTACAGATATTTTGGCACAAATTGTTGGATACATGCAGGTTGCTATATGAAGAAAGTTACAATATCGTCAACCCTGAATTAAAAGTGGCACAGATTTCCCACTTGTATTCAGATGCACTGCAGAAGCATTTTTTATCAGGGGCACCACTGTAATTAGAATTAGAATGATCAGCTTTATGTTGATTACTGGCACGGTGAATACGTCCGCCGACGGCGACACGGTGGTGCAGTGGGTAGCGCTCGTGCCTCACAGCTAGAAGGTCCTGGGTTCAATCCTAACACCGGGTGGTGGGGCCTTTCTGTGTGGGGTTTGCATGTTCTCCCCGTGTCTGCGTGGGTTCTCTCCGGGTTCTCCGGCTTC
>JAQQAE010001860.1:0-23937 GCA_029823295.1 Pseudamia nigra
TAAATGTGCAGGTAGGGGTGTGTAATACATACTTTATATGGGAGTTAGTCGTTGGTCCAGAATGGATTAATTGGTTTTACATGTATTCCTATGGAAAAAGTTGCTTCGGATAACAACCGATTCGGATAAAGGCCATGACGCCGGAACGGATTATCGTTGTTATCCGAGGCACCACTGTATTTAGTTAGATTTAAGCTAGAGCAAATTAATCACCAAATCCTAGTAATCATTAGTGTGCTCTTGCTGGCAAACTTCACTTCACTAGACACCAGCTACGTTTACAGTTTGTTTTTTACTTTTGGGGAAGTTCCATGAAAAGGCTGATTCCTGTGCAGAATAAACTCCTGAAAATTCTGAAATGGATTCTTTTACCATATGCTTACATGTAGGATGACTGTGCGGTTATCTCAAATCTCTTCTCTGTCTGTTTTGACGAATGATCAAAGACACAAACCATGTAGAATGACTCCCTTAAGGGGTAGCATGTGTTTGCGGTCACTCGGCACAAACAAAGGGACTGTACCGCCGTAGACTCACAGCAACATCATGCCTGTCTGAACAATTTCACCATCTGGACAGTGCTTTCAAGTGCAAGATGAAAAATGATGTCTGGTATTGATTACTGATCTATAACGTGATTTAAAGCTATCCTTATGATTGTTAGGCATGGACATACTTCAGAGCATTGCTTGTGTTCAGAAAAGTTGAGCCAGTGCTCAAAGCAGAACCAATTCCACCGGCAGAGAGCTGTCATTGAGAACATTACAGACACTGAAAACATTTGGAAGTGATGTCATGGCTGTGCACTCCAGCACTGACTGAGAAATGACAGGAGTGATAGCAGTACACAGAACAGCACACTGGAAGGCTTCCAATAATGTCTGAACACTGATTCTCTACAGCTGCCATTTTGGACCACGTCACTATAATTTACAGTTTATTCACTTAATATCATCTGGCTTATTGCATTATTTTTGATGTTTTTTTTTAACTTTGACCTTTATTTAACCAGGCAGGTCATTAACATGTTCTTATTTACAATGCAGCCTGGCAAAAAACAATAAAAAAGACTTCAGCAAATTCACCACTATAAGCATAAGAATCGTGTTCTTCCATGCCTGCTTTTTTGCAAACCTCAGGGTCAGAACCCATGCCTACAAATGGGTGGTCTATTTGGTTGGTGACTATTCATTTTTATCCACCTTGTTGATTATATTGTTCATTTTGTTTAGTATTAAATTCATTTCTGTCCATTTTCTTGATTATTTGTTCTATTTTTGTTTGCTGTGTGAAGTATTTTGTTAATTTCTGTCCATTTTCTTGACTATTTGGTTCATTTTGTGGAGTATTTTATTTGTGTCTGTCCCTTTTCTTAATTCATTTTGTGGCGTGTTTTGTTCATTTCTGTCCATTTTCTTGATTATTTGGCAAATTTTTATTCATTTTGTGGAGTTTTTGGTTCATTTCTGTTTGTTTTCTTGATTATTTGGTTTGTTTTTGTTAGCTTTGTGAAGTATTTTGTTCATTTCTGCACATTTTCTTGATTATTCTGTTAAATATTTGCTCATTGTCTTGAATGCTTTGTTCATTTTGTAGATCTTTTGCCAATTTTTGATAATTTTGGTCATTTTTGTAATCTATCTTTATTACTTTGCTCATTTTTTTGGATAATGTTTCTCATATTTAAAATTTTCTTAGTTCATTTTTTGATTCAGTACTTATTTTTATGTTACTTTTGTCATAGATAAGATGTGACACTGCAATAAACCTTTTTATATTCACTTAGGTGCATCAGAAAAATCACCATAATTATGCTTTGTCACCAGCAGGGGCACCATTTCAAGTTGTTACACAGTTGGTTGCTCGTATATAAAGTAGCAATTTATTCATACTCATGTACTAATTATACCATGAGGAGTTAGGTTTTGCTTCTCTATAATGCAAACCTAATTAACAGTGTCTATTTATGCTAAATTAGCAAACGAATAAATGGCTCATTTCTATACGGTCCAACTGAGCGACATCATCAAATAGCACCTCATAATAGTGACAAAGTGAAATAAAATAGCTTTTTCTGATGAATCCAAGTTGGTATTGAGTTTTATTGCAGTCATATTGTACAAAAGGTACAAATAACACAAACCACAGTAATATTACTCAGTGTTTCATGTCCTCTTTAAATCATACATGAACAAAATAATTTCACTGTTCATTCTTATACACACATCTGGCTATTGCTTATATTTAAATAGTTAAAAAAAATCCTGCTATATTGTGTACATTTTTGAGTCTCACTTTGGCTCTTGAGCTCTAAAGTTTTGGACACTGTGTCTCATGCACTGCCTTTGCAAATACCCTGATTAAAGCTCTGATGAAGGTTGTCAGAGATTTATGAAGAATCTCTGAACTTGTCAGACTTGTGTGACTCCAAAAAGATAAATCTTTTCATACTGTAACACTGTTGCCATAAAGCTAGAAGTTCTGCTCTGCATCATTTTTATGGCATCCATCATGAGGCTTGGCAGCCGCTTTGAATACTCTGTGAATCATTATTATCTTTTCTAAAGTGCCACTTCTTCCCATTACAAGAGGTCGGGGAGGCAGATCTGACAGCGTACCTGGCAGTAACATCACTGTCATGTTTGAGGGATTATGAAAACTGACCTCAGATTACATTGTATGTTTTACATGTGTGTGCAACCCTTTTCACAAAACAAAACTGGGTCAGAAATACTCATAAAGCTGTAGGAAACATGAGTGAGTCTGCAAGCAGGAGCATTAAAAATCCAATATTAAGGCAAGATATAAAGATTTCACAGATATGCCTGTGTAATATTAAACTGCAGTATTCATTTTGTAAAGTTCCATTGACACACATGTTTCCATACAGTACTTGACTCTTTATGCTAATTATAGTGGAGGAAGGAACCTGGAGGATTTGTTTCACCAAAGTCAATAATAAAAAAAACATTTCATTTTCCTTTAGGCTGAAGCATAATCCCACTGGCTCTGAAGCAATAAAGAGTAATTATCATAGAAAATTATGCTTTATTCAGTCCTCATAAACAGCATTGGATTTACATGTCAGGATGATGAAGGTTCCTACCACCTAGCACACATATGATGGGGCAAATGAGGCAAAGGACAACAGTCAGAGAAACTGCAGTTCCTCTGACAGACACCAGATGGAACCATGTAGCCATTTACACTAATTCAGGCAAACTCAGCAGAAACTGGTGTCAAACCTTCCAAAATCCCTGCATCAAAACAATGACCCCGATCACCATCAAAAACAAATCGTTTGCTCCTTGGCTCCTTAAAATGTATTCAAATTCTGTTAACAACGTTTTGCATAAAATGGCTAAGAGACAAATGCGGGCAAAACTGTAACCTCTTCAGCAATCTCCATAATGCTAAGTTTAACCAAAATCAATCAAATCAATCAAATTTATAGTCATGAGCTGACCAAAGTGCTTTCCAGATAAATATACTGTATAAACATAAAATAATATATAATAAAAACAAGATAAAACAGGAAAGACCAAACTAACAACAGCAGCAACAACAGTTTAACCCTTTCATGCATGAATTATTAACAAACTGGGACATTTTCAGTCTATGGTACTTTCCAAACAATTTTTAAAATTATGTAATGTATTTTAAGCAACGTCATGGTTGAAATGCACTCTTAATTATGCTTTATTACTATTTGGTAATGTATAAAAAATATAATTCAACCACAGAATTTAAAAGTTTTGGTTCATGTTGTTTTGGGACATTTTGGGATATCGACTGTCATTTTTGTTTGTTTTTCTTCTTTTTCAACTAATTTAGTTCATTTACTTGATTATTTGGTTCATTTTTCTTCTTTTTTATTCCGTTCCTCGCAAGTTCTTGATTGGTTTGCTCACTGTGTTCATTTCCTGTTGATTTCAGATATTTTTCTTCTGATTGTGTTGACTTTTATTTATTTGCCTTACTATTTGTACTTTTTACTTCTTGTGTTTCTTCTTTTTCCTGATTATTTTGTTAATTTTAAGTCAAAATACTCACTTTCATATTGTGTTTTGCTTTATCTTTTTTCTTAATTTCTTAATTACTATAAATTCAATGTTACCTTGTTCCTGTACACTGTAGTGAACACCATGCATGAAAGGGTTAATCCTCATTATAAATCAACTGAAAAATGTACAGTTAAATTATTAGAATGATTTGGTCACTAAATTCTGTGACATATGGCTATGAATGAACTATGAATATGAATATCATTAAAATTTTGTGACAAAATCTTAAAAAGAATAAAAACAAACATGTTTGCATTTGGTTGAGTTATGAGAATCTTTTAATGATCCCAACCTTTTTGGGTTTTGAGGGTTATCGAAAGCTTGTGATGTAAAATAAAAGCAGTGAACATA
The DNA here is from genome assembly GCA_029823295.1 of Pseudamia nigra. Classification (NCBI taxonomy): domain Eukaryota; kingdom Metazoa; phylum Chordata; class Actinopteri; order Kurtiformes; family Apogonidae; genus Pseudamia; species Pseudamia nigra. The sequence goes on from JAQQAE010001860.1 coordinate 4,416, forward strand.
TGACCTTCCTCAGTACTACCAGTCCTGAGAAATCCACCCAACAAGACAAAGACAACAGGAAAAGAAACTGTTCTGAATGTTTGTGATTTGTGACATCACAAGTTATTATTAATCATAGTCAAGCTTTAGTGCCTAAGTCCCACCCCAGTAAGCCAGTAGAATTCTAAATTTAAAATTTTCATAAGTTGCAACCTATCAAGTTACAATAAGCCATGCTCCCATGAGCAACTGATCCAATTACATTTTCAGAAAATTGTCCAGAAAATATAGCTTTGTGTCACTTTGGGAATCACCTGCAACTCACTAAATCCACGTGTATTCTGATAAAAACTGGGCAGATGTGTATGCAGCAGACTTCAAAAAAAGATGCTGTGGGAAAAGCAAAAAAAAAAAGAAAAAAAAGAAATCATCACACTTTAGTTAGCTAGCACCCTCATGACTTTCCAAAAATGTCACTTCATGTCATCCTGCAGTCAGTTTTCTTCAAACCTGAATGGTAACCCCTCTAATAAAACATGTCTGACGAATTGGGTGAACTAGCCCTTTAGTAAACAGTCAGCTTCTCCTCATAATCAGGTTCTGTTTGGTTAATAAGAGCTGTCATGTTCATAGGGTTCAAGCACTCACACATTTAACTTTTCAAACCATGTATATTATTAATATTGCATTTAATTATTAATGCAGTGTACGGTTGAGTGAACACAAAGCTGATTGGATCATATGGAACTGAGACAATAGTAAAGATAATAGCAGTGTATGAAGAGGACGGGTGCGTCTGCCAGTTTAGATTTCATTTAAATCATACTGTGCCAAATAGGATATGTGTGATGAATGATTAAAAACACTTTGCAAAAACACCCTTGTAATCAGCAATTTCTGCTATATTTATCCCCACAAAATATACTTTTAATATCATATTTTAAATCCATCTATTTCATCCTTCCTTTCATCTTACTCATAGAATGCTGAAAAAAAGATGCAAACATCAGCACTGCATGACCTCTGAGCTGGTTTGACAAAAAGATACAAAAGAGGTTCTCAAACATTTTTACCCAAGACCCAAGAGACTCAGTCTCACTGGGACCCGAACTTAGAAAATGTCATTATAAACTTGTATAATTTTTTCCATATTTTTAATAATGTTTCCAAGTACCATAAAAAGTCTTTAGCTGGTTAAATGTAAAGGATAATAAGATGCGTACAAATGTAGATGAGGCTCATTTTGTTAATTTTGAATGTGAATAAAACAATCCAAAAAATGACAGAAAGTGACCACATTAACCCTTGAAATGAACATTGTATAAAATTATGCAAAAAAATAAATTAAATAATTTACAACCTGAACAAAATAATCAAAAAAATAAATGCAAATGAATGGCAGAGTAAACAAATTGGTGGCCCAGCATAGAAAGTTAATCAGCAGGGTCCTGAGGCGGAACTTGCAAAAACATCTTGATTTTTTTCTGTTCCAGTAATGTTCCAGTAATATGAAGCATTCTGGATATACTTTGGATATACATATTATCAGTTTATCCAGTGTGTCTCCTGGGTTAAAATGGCAGAGCAGTCATCCCTTTCTCTTTTTGTTTGTGTGCTACTCTTTCCCTTTACAAAGACAGACTCCTCCACAATACTCCTGGAGAATGACCACAACATTCCCCCGCTGTTGTACCTGCGCTTCACAAGCTATGATATTTTAAATGTTACATCCTGAGAGGCATTGTAACAGCTGGAGCACAGATCCTGGTTACACACCAGTGATGACAGAAACATGGCTATTCTTTTCAACTTTCTTTCAGAGCTCTACCTGTGTAGTGGGGCCCTGTGAATGTGCTCTGAATCAGAGGGTGGTGAAAGCTGCTTACAACACCAGCTTCTTACTCCAGTACAAAACCTCTGCTTAGGTTCCCACTGTGGAGCGAGCCAGAGAACACATGGTGAGTTTCATCAGCAGTGGGTTTACATTAGTTTTCTTCAGCTGATAAACCTATCAACACAGTGTTGGGAAACAGATGAAGATGTGGCGTTGCTGCCTTTTCTCATTCGCCTGACATTATAACTTGATCCACTCTAAGGTGGCCGCGGGATATTCTCATTTCTGTCCTTGGGTTTACGACATCCAACACATTTTATATACTACACCATTGTTGTAACACAATCACCTGCACTGGAGCCAGTTCCTGCAGTGAAAACAACTGTACAAATTATTAAACGTCCTAGAGGCACAGACTAGTAAAGCAACAACATTCACAGCAATATCATGAGTGTGGGCTTTGAGGGATTATAGCAATCTGTAATGTTGCTTGCTCTCGCACACAAATAACATTGGATGGTGTGGGTTGGAAACATGCAAATGTTATTGTCTTCTGCATGAGCTCAGAAAGTCTCATTTGTGCTCCCTGGTTTCCACAGTAATATGTAAGGCTGTTTTTGTGCTTTTCTGCATAATGGCTCTGAAAGCTATAGTGATTTTAATGTTTATGTCCATATATGAATAAAAAGACAATATTTTATTAGCAAAGAGAGACCATTGGATGCAACCATTCAGAACTGAAACAATGGAAGGAGTCATTTCTTCTGCTATAACAACATTAGCTTGCACACTGGAACCAAACACTTTGTGCCTTGTTAATGTCATTTGTCTTTAACTGAAGTGCTTGAGGCCCCCATCAGTGACCAATCAAGGTGATAAATCACCTCGTCTCTTTCAGAAACAACCAACCTTAATCTGCACATTATGCAAAGGATGTGAAGTGCCAGGTTATGTCAGATAAAATGCCTCTGTGTTAGAATTTATTTAAATAGCTCTACATGCAAAATCATACGATCTCATCTAAGGGCTTCATGCATATACTAAGAGATATAAGAAAAGACTTGAACTGAGACACCCCCTCCCCGCCCCCCAGGAGACATGTGATGAGACCGTGCGGGGACAGTCAGTGTTGGAATGAAACCATAAAAAAGAAGTGCTTTCTTGTCTTAATGGGAGGGAATTTCTGAAATGCGGGAAAGAGACAATTCCAGCATTTGAGGTTTATAAAGCAATGCTTTTTCCCACTGTAAGACATCTATCTTGGGAATGTAATGAAACAGTAATTTACATGAGATGCCCTGCTGGTTAAAAGCGCTGCTTAAAACATGCTTTCATTGCATTCACTCTTTAATTACCTCCGCCAAGGAGTGGCAGGGGGTATGTTTTTGCCAGTGTTTGTCTGTCAAGATTACTCAAAAAGTAATGGACAGCATTTGATGAAATTTTTAGGAATGGTGTGAAATGAGACAAGGAACAGATGATTATATTTTGGTGGTGATCCGAATCACCATCTCAGCACATGGAATCTTTTTTTGCACTGACCAATCAAAATGACTGCGCGTGGACTGAAGGCGTTTCCCGGTAGCAAGGTGGGACTTTTCAGATTACAGGGTTGTCTGCTGAACGCTGATTGTTGGAACACAGCAGTTTCCTGTTTGTACACAAAAGTCAGTATGCTGCTCCAAACTTGTTCATTTCATTTCTATGAGCTACACTTCATTTGTTGAGCGTCTGGAGAATGGACCAGAAAATGAAGAGGAGCTATGAAAAGTGGACGGACGATGAGGTCCAGTGCCACGGCATGTTGTTTTTGCACCTATTGTTTTTTATTTAATGTTTTATTAAACAAACTAGCAGCATAACCCGTGTATGTGTGGCTTAATGGCAATTCTATCAAAAAGTGATGTTCATGTGATAAATTATATCATCGATCATAATTTCATTTTGATTATACAGTAAGTGCTACATACTGTACTTGTATAGCAGCAACAATGGACTATTTGCAGCATTCGGTTACTTTTAACACAGTACATACAGTATAAATAATTGATTACTCACTAAATATCTTGTGGTTTGCAAAAAGGTCATTAGAACACCAAACAGGAAGAGTGATAACTTTCAATTTATCAATTACCATAATATTCACACTATAAGCCGCGGCTTTTGTCACACATTTTCGACCCTGCGGCTTATACAATGAAACTCAGAACTTTAGGGTGCAGTGGAAGGCACAGAGATTACCAGGAATTTTTTTACGCAGGTAAAAAAAAATCCTGGTAATTAAACTTCCTGGGAATGTGAAGGGGCCATGAAGGGGAAAATGACTGACAACCCCCACGAATGTAAGCTGTTTAGTTGGGGTACTATCCACTGCAAACGATAGCACCCAACAGGATCTTTAGGCTGGGAGATGCAATGACACAGTTGTGTTCAAATGCAAGGGTCTAGGGATGGGCATTTTAAGTGATTTTTGAGGTTAACTAATCAAACCAATCAAAGTTAGTTAGTTGTGACATCATTGTGACATCATTAATCCATGCCATACACATACCAAAATAATAGATAAAAATCTAACCAACAAGGAGTGGCTGGACCACAAACAACATTTTTTTGAACGTGTGTCAGACTTGACGTACATTAAATACAATTGAAAATGAAGTGCTAAACTCATATGAGTTACATTTTAATGTACATTTGAACAAAGTTTGCAAAGCATATCATGAATATTTTTGTAGTGCAAAAAAGAAATGTATGGTATTATTTAAGTGTTCAACTTACTCACAAAATCAAACAAAGTGACACCTGAGTGTTTTCTCTTGAACAAACATATGTTACCACATCCCTTAATTCTTATAAAGAAAAACATGACTAATTGATTAGTTGTGCACATCCCTACTTTGGTCCCTGTCAAAGTTGTTCAGATCTTTACTTAGTTTGGACAGTTTGCTGTTTTCAGTACAACGCTGAGGGCTAAATATTCATATGCTGCTTAATACATCTACCCAATGACAAGCCACTGGAGCAATATGATCAACATTATGACCACTTCACCAGTTAATGGTCATAATGTTATGGCTGATAAATAGTGACACAAAATGAGTTTTGATTCAAAAAGTGAAAAAGGAAAAATAAAATAATCACAATAATCAGAAATAAGTTAGGAATACCTTGAATACGGAATGATGAAATCAATTTCTTACAAAGATATAAAAAGTAAAAACTCAGTCAAAAAAAGTAAAAACTTGACTTTTGACTCATGTTGTGCATCAAAGGGAACCATTATTAGTTATATGGTCTGGGAATGTTGGATGGCTGGGAGAGGGAAGTCTGGACTTCTCTGCTTAGGCTGCTGCCCCCAAGACCTGGACCCAGATAAGCCAATCTGTCCTCCAACTAAAACGACCCCTTTGGTCGTATGTACTGCTCCTGAATAATGACTCATCAGAGCATGTCAGAGAATTGTGTTCCTGCCGGCGACAGGAAATATTCCGGTGGTTGGTGCCTGTACTGTGGATTTCAACTCGGCAAGTAAGTCAGTAGTAATTGAAACAAAATGTAATGATGGCAGTGGTGGTCAAGAGGCTGGGGAAACAGGCATCTGACCATAGTGTCACTGGTTCCAATTGCCAGACCGTCATCACCACTGTGGGCACTTGAGCAAGGCCCTTAACTACTCAGATGCTCCCCAGGCACTGCACAGTGGCTGCCCACCGCTCCCCCGGGGGATGGGTCAAATGAAGAATTTCATGTATGTATGTATGTATATATATATATTTAATATGTTTTCGTGTGGTTCGGAAGTTTCCAGTCACACGAAATGTTTGCTATAGACCGCACACAGTGAAGTGGATGTGACTCCTCCTTCTGTTGGTTTTGTATTTTGATTGGTAAGGAAAATCAAATGTCATGATGTAACACAGCGCCACAGTGTTGACATTTGTGTGACCGCTAGAGGACGCATAACTCAAAAACGTAACAGTAGGTCGTAATTCAGTACATGAACATACACCGCCTTGGTCGTATTTGGTTGGAGGACAGGCTCCTATACCACCATCTAGACTGCAAGGACTATGTTACAACCCTGCTTTTAAAAAGTCAGTCTACATCTCCATGTATTTCCCTAAGATCTGGGTTTTTTTAATATTGTTTTGTGAATTTGTTTATATTTGTGCTTCAGTCCTACACTACCTACATGTTACCAAAATGAGTATGGGTGGTCCTGCATCACCTCTACATGTCGGATGGAACGTGACAGCCCTGAAGACTGGATGTTAGCAGATCCTGATGCATGGCTGCACAGGACAGGAGTAAAATGCACAGGTCAAGGCTGGAAGGAAGTGATGGGTCATTCCTCTGTGTCCTACTGTTTGACTAGGGATCATAACTGTGGATTAGGTGTTTGGAGGAATACATTACATACTGTAACTAGATTCATTCCCAGTTCAATGTTTTTGGGACTGCGGATCTGAGAGCATCTCGTTAGTGTGGTGAATCTTATTCATCTTTGCAATTAACCAGGCAAATCACTCTGCCAGTCCAGTAAGAGCAACCATCCATGAGAAAGAGCAATCACTCGGTCAATCCTTTCTGTGTTGACTCAAATACATACAGTACTTGAATAAAATAAATACTTAAATAAAAAATATTTGAAGTTTTTTGTATTTAGTGATGGGAAGGTTTTCTTCATACAAATGCCTGTACTGACTCCTGAGTCTTTATTGACTCTGAAAAAGTTACAAGAAAAACATTCTGAAAAAAATATTTATGTAATTACCGAGTGATGAATTTGACAACTTGTACCCCATTCATGACAAGAACTACTTCATAATTACCATCCCTGTGCACTATGTGACATTCTCATAATTTAATTTGTCAAGCTGATGGAGACTAACATGACACTAAAGACTTCACCATTATAATCTCTTGTAGCTTGTGGTAATCTCATGTACACATAAAATCCAAGTAAATGGTAAATGTACATCATGCAATATATCATGCATTCAAATCTGTTATGACGATTCCTATCTGGACTGCTCTGTTTGCAACATGACTATGTTGTAAAAGTGATTATTCTGCATCTATGGAGGCAGTTAAATCATAACTTCATAACATACCTACTACTGTACAGAATTACCCAATTGGAAACTTTTTATTCTGTTTTATGCTGAGTTAATATCATGTCCTGAGTTGGTTTTAGCATTGTGCCATGCCTTTTTAAGAGGGTTAGTAAATATATATAGATTTCATAACTGTCATTTGTTTTTAAGTATTGATTTAATACTAGTTGTTCCTGGATCTCTCCTGTGTGATTTATGCTGCCCTGTATAAATGGAAAAATGCTTGCAGTCAAGGTTCATTTAGCTTTTTTCCATAGGAACTGCTTACATGCTTTTGTACTGTTCTGCTCTCTATGGCACAATTTGTACAGTTCTGTTCAGCTATTGCAGCATGTTGGTATAACATTGATTATAATGCTATGATACTCATGCACGAAGAGAGGGATCATCAGTTACCCGTACAAAATGTAAATTACATGCAACATGCAACAGGTCACAGTTTCTTTTATGTCTTCCTATCAAAGTGAACCACATCACTTTCATAGACCAGTAGATATTCATTGAGATGTTCACTCTGTATCTGTTGTTGCTGAGAGAGAATGGAGATTGTATTACAGACACAGAAAATACACCTACCTTTCTCTGTTGTGATCTCATTTGTGTGAGGCCTGCTTGCCACGCATGTCACCTCTGCAGCTGTTCCAGCATAAATCAAACATGGAAACTTGACGAGGCCTACTCCTGGACAGTGTGTGGGCAATTTTGATTAATCAGTGACCATGAATGCCCTTAAACTGGGCTGTGTTTATTTTATCAGTGCAGCAGTCATTTACTCCAAGTGTCTAGAGCTGTTACCAGAGCAGTCAACAGAGAACACTGTTTGCTTTTGTAAATCTAAATAAATGTTTCTTCATGTATGTGATAAACAAAACATCATGACTTAATATGAAATCTGCAAGTAGTTTCATGTGAAAAAGACTTGTTACAGTATGAACTTCCCGGCTAGAGTACAAATGATGACTAGTCCTTGCTTGTTTTGTGTTACACTGTCTTCTCCTGAAATCCTAGAAGGTGTTTGATCTGCAGTTCTGCATGTGGCCTGGACCATTACATGTCCTTGGCATATCAAATGGTTCAACAATGGCATGTTATCCCTCTGGCTGCTAATACTATATGAATATCATCTGTCAGGCAGCACAAGAAGAAACCTGCTCCAACAGAAAATGTAGAAACACAGATGCTTAGCATCTGAAATTAGACAGCAATTTATATGTCATCTGTAATCATTCTGCATCCACTCTGTATCCTATGACAGCCATTAATTATCAGTACGTTTAGTCTCTCTCCTCCTCTGCTTGAGAAAGCTACCTGAATCCTTCGAGCATTCAATCACAAGACGTGCTTTGATATTGGAGACACTACAGATAAAGGTGGTCTGCATCATACTATAGGCGCTCATATGATTTCAGAGATTCTTTCTGAGAACATGTTATCCAAGATGCTAGGTAGTACATTAAGTGATATAGCTGGGCTGTGACAGTGAGTATAGTAAGTGTTTCCTTTAAACTGAACTGCTGTGAGCTGTAAAGATTTCTCTTTCAAGTTACCATCAATGAAACCTTCTAATAAAAACATAAGATTAACTTTTTGTGATGTTTGCAATTAAAATCACCTGCTTTGTTCATTGCATTTTCCTGAATAACAAAAAGTGCAACCACAATTTCTTCATCTGAAGCTTAAATCTTTGGCCCAGGTGATACACTGTTTGGCCAAAAATGTTTCCACCTGGATTTGACTAGGTAGGAGCCTTCCATTGGAAAACAGTGATTAATATCTTTCAGCTGGAACAGGTGTTTTAAATTTAACCGATTCTGTGAAGAGCTTCTCATTTCTTCTTTCCTTTTTCCATTTTTTTTCTTCACAGATGACATAATTCAAGAAGACACTACTAGGATTTACAAGGTTTAGGGAGCATAACATATAATTTTCACACATGCATTGGCCAACACATCTTAACCCCACTGAGAATCTTGAGGATGTGCAGGAGAAGAGTTTACACAGCACTAGGTCTTCCCATTAGTACAGGAACTGGGATAAAATTAATGTGCCTCTAAATATTATGATATTGTAAAAGCTTACTAAAATGATGTCATTACAAATGTACTGTATAGTATAATCAAAATGAAATATTATAGTCTATCCAATGGATCACTTGTGTTGATTTAATGTCTTGAGATAAAAACTGTACAATCACAACACACAGGAATCATATGAAATCAGCCACAATCTTGCTTCTTTGTTCCTGATACAATGTGCATGGAGCATGAACTTTAAGCATCTGTGATTTGTGTTGAAAATAGGGAAACAAAATAGATACGCCTGTTTCCTGCCAAACAAGAATTATAAATGTTTCAGATCAAAATTTTGTCCAAATAGTTCCAGATGAATAAAACTATTTTGTTCAGAACTTCAAACAAGTATTTCTATCTGTTCATCTGTCCATGTTTTGTTCTTTTGGTCATGTCTTTTCCTCTTCTTATCCAGCTCAAGAAGCATCTTATTCATGCCCTCATCACTGTGCTGTCGCTTAACATTTCTGATTTCTCTGTAGACTAAGACTTAATCCCTTGCATACTTCAAATCACCACATCTGTCCAATCTCTACTCAACATCTGAAATCAGGCAGCTGTTGCTATGTGGAGTCGTCCCTGCTAGGAATGAGTTTTCACTTTACTGTAATGCAGTCAGAGTTTACACTGACTGCATGTAATCAATCCTCCCTCTTATAGACTATGAAACATACTTAATGCACATATACAGTACAGTCAGTTTGTCCCACATCTTAGCATAAAACAAAAAATATATTCCTTATAAACCAAGCCTTTTTTTCTGTTATTACATCTGACAAAACACAACCATAATTGCACACTACTGATTTGATAAATTGCCTTGTGTATATCTATAAACCATACAAGTTCTGTCATAACTAATTTACTGATGGTATTTGGCACTACTTCGCATCTTTGTTGGTTATGCACTGTGTTCAGAGAGAAATAAATCAAACCCAAAAAACCCACCAGAGTAAATATGATTGTCAAGACCATGTACATACAGTAATAAAACATCATTCTATAACACGTCAAAGGTTTTCCAGTATGAAATAAACAAAAATCTCTATATGCTAAACCTTGTTTTTCAATCTATATCAACATAAATCCGCTTTAAAAAAAAAAAAAACAGCATTAATCCTCTGCATCCAGGCCGAGCATGCACATCTACTGTCAAACATTACTTTTACCAGAGACTGTTGTAGTTTGATGAAGCCCAACGAGACCACAGCTCCTCTCAGGTCCCTGTGTTATACATAGGCCTCATCTGGACCACATCTGGACCTCATCAGGCTTCTGGTCAGCAGAAGGAGGAGGCGTGAAGCAGTCACACACAGAGCACAAGGGCACACTGCAGAGGAAATTGAAGAAACAAAGGTGTGACACCTTGGTGAAACTGCCTCACCTTTCATCTTCTATTAAAGTTATTATATCTATCTTCAAGTTTCAAATTTAAAACAAGGTTGTGGGTGCATTAGAAGTATGTATTTTTCAGTTGGTGTGTTCTGTGAGGAGGTTGGATGAAGTTTCATTTAGTGCTGGTCTTCTTTGTCTTTAATGGACCCAGAGTCCAAAAGACTGATTCAGAACAGGCCCTATTATTTGACATCAATACCCATGTTGACAAATTCCACAGCTTCTTTGAGTTAGTTTCAGGTCATATAATACTTCCCATATTTCAGAGTGAGAGTCTGCTTTTAGATAAACTAGTGTGAGTTAGTGGGAGGGTATGATAATTACCGAGTTTGCCGGACAGCTATTTTTCCTTTTTCTTGAAGTGATATCATCCATGCCACACTGCAAATGATCATTGGATCCAGTGACCACTAATCCTAAAACTGCACCGTGAAACCATGATCAGAGACTGCTGGTGCATTACCTTACAGAGATGCCCCATAAACAGTACCATAAATCTGTGGGTAATATTTACTATGTTCTTTACTTGAAAGATGCCCATTCAGTTAGTTCTGATACCAAAGAAAAACATTACCTTTTTCTACATTTTTTCTACAGGCGTCAGCTTTATTTAAAAGCAAGGCACTTCAACTTCCTGCAATATTTAGCAACCTTTTCTCTTCGCAGTGGGGCTCTTGTCTGCCACTTGGCTGTGTCCAAGCTGTTCCTATTTAGCATGCTGACAGCATATTTGACACAAGTCTTGCACCAACTTCCTCTCAGCCATAACAGACCTGAGGGCGCACAAGACGGCAACAGTACATTTTGAAGGTTAACTCTGCTAATGAAGCCACGCTGGCCAAACTGACCCCATGGGTTTTTGTGGCAAAGTCATCCACATGCCACTCTGCAGGGGACCTTGGCTAAGAGGATCCTTGTGTTTGTTTCAAAGTCCCCACAGATAGCAGCATGGCCAGGTTCAGACCACAGCCACTGTTAATGAGAAACAAGACTCCTCAATTACTACTTCCGTCATACTAATCAGAAGGCAACAGTACTGAGGCACTTTACATACTGTATGACAATATCCAACCTTTCAAACTCACTGTGAGAACACAGAAGATTTGCAAATAACAAAACAGAGTTAAAACCATACAATAACGAATGAACACTCATTATGATTATTGTTCAGCAGCTCGGGGACATGATCTTCCTTCCTTCAGCGGCAATACTTTAAAGTCCATAGTAACCCTTGAATTGTTTCTATATTCTAGGGAACACAGACATTTGGCAGTCGAGAGAGGAGGAGCATCAAGTTTCTGCATTTTACCTCATTAGAAATATGTAAAGGAGGAATTGGTTATAGGCGCTGTGTGTGATGTTGGGAAACTAGCTAGAAGTCGGTCGTTTCTGGTAGACTGCTCGAAATGATTATTTTTGGCAGCCCTTTGTATAGATGAAGGAAGAAAGATGTGTAGATTGAAGTTGAAAATGTGATTCAGAGGTCAACAATCAGTGAGGAAGGTGAGGAGGATGAAGGGCAGTGTCTGGAAGGAGCCGGTTTGTTGCGTATTCAAATATTATAGTCCTTTCCAGTGTTCAAAACATACGCCTGCGGAGGTTTTCTCCACTTTTTTCAAAAACTTGCATGCAAAAATATCGAATAACACAGCTAGTTAATTGTTTTAATGTGTTCAAGGTTGGAAAATGAATCGTTTATTAATAGAATTGTACCATATCACATTTCTACCCAAAACGGACAATGCATCTTAGGGATTCAAGCTCTAAATTGGAAAGTTGTATTTTGAAAAAGTCATGAATATCTGTCATTTTAGCCTAGATGCATTAGAAAATTGTGATACATTTATTTTCTAAAATATTCATGTGCTTGCTCATTAATGGGCTTAAACACCACTCCAAAAAGTTTCCATTCACCCAATCACATGAACAGTGTGCTCTCACCAGAGCTCTCCAGTCTGCACACAGAAAACGATTATTTTCCAATGACCAGTATGTAATATATTTTCAGTATACCATAATCATTTATGTCACTCAAATGTGTTAAAATATATCATAGCAAACATTCATGTCATTTTATCTACACATATAATCAGATTTTAGTGTGTTATCTGTTCTGTAGTCTGTGCTGCAGAAAGTGACAAAAAGATTCCTGAGCCAAAATCCAGTCTGAAAGCCTAGTTTTACTGCCAAGCCGGGCCTCATTGAGGTATGGTTAATGTAGTGCGAGTGGAAGGTTGTTGTGATGAGGTGTTATGGGACAAGACTTGATATTTTTTCAGTAACAGGAGAAACAACTAATTGATAACAGCATACAACATTAGAAGAAACTGTTGCAAGATTTGCAACAACACGACTCTTACTCAGTACTGTTGTGGATTTCAACATTCTAAAATGCTATCAGATTTCCCACTACTAGTGCATGGTCAGATGATGGGTTGAGTGCAAAGACTCCCTGTCATTTGCAGATGCTGCGTAAACAGATGGGAATGAAGTGTCTGCCCAAGAGCCAAAGATGTTGTGGAAATATCTTTTGGTTTGCAGAATGCTCCTTTCAGGTCTTTTCCTGTTATGATTTCCCCTGATACAAACACCCATTTTGTTATGTGCATGCATGTGTGGCTAGAGAATGAACGAGGTCTAAGCGACTGATTTTTTTGCTCACATCTGGAAGGAAACTCGCTGATGAGAAGCTCATGGCTTATACGTGTACAGCTGTTTACTTAAAACACTTCCTTTGTGAGAAATGTACCGTAAACTCAAAGTCTGTCAGCAGAGTTAAACAGGTGTGTGCTTATGTTTGGATGTTTTACTAATGTACAATATTGAAAATAACAAAGACACACAAAAAAAAAAAAAAACACTAAAGGACAGGGTGTCCAATCTTTTGACTGGTAGTGTAGGTATTGTATATCTGTGCACCTGAAATTGATGACTGGCAGATTTACTACAGGAATGAGGATGTTGGTGATTTATGAATATTATTGTGAAAATAACAGCTTTGCAATCTGAATACTTTAAGTGATTTACAATACATTTCAAACAATCAGATTAAAGTCTTTTTGACTTAAAGCAAGATAGTTTATCCCTCAAAAGCAAACTTTTTTCACATTTCTTTTAGACTCATGACAAAAGATGAAAAAGACTTTGTGGGGATTTAACCTTAGTTCATGTCTCTGATATAGACGCTGGGGGTTGAGTTCAGGCTTGAAATGGAAACTAATCCAGTGTGAAATAGGCCTTGAGGCCAATCTGTTAGACCTGTCCAAAAGGAAAGCATATCACACGCTGAGAAGGATCTGATGTCACTGTGATCTGGAGGAGAGAAACCTGACATGTTGTTCCTTCAAGTGGCTGTTGACAGCACTTGAATTTATTGTCGCCTCATTATTTTTGTTCCTTGATGAGGTATCAGCAATGTCAATAAAGAGGTCATAATAACAGCCAGAGCATTCATAAACAATGCAGCTGCCTGACTTGGTGCAGGCTGAATGGGGAATGTACAGGCTGCAATCCCAAAGTGAGCCCCAAACAGACCTCACAGAACGAGCTTAGGGAGGTTAAAAGGCCTGTCAACAGCATAAACAACATCCCAAGCAGAAAGAGAAAAAGGAGGGGTCTTTCTGGTGTTTTAATCTCTTCTTTTTCAGTCCTCTGTCTGTGTCTCTTTGCAGCTTTCAGAGAAATATGTGGCTGTTTTCCATGTCTCTTCTTGTTGAAACAAAAAGCGCTGTCTGCTTTTGCTGAATTCTTCTTCTGCCCAGTCCTAATCCTCGTCTGAAGTGACTCTCCAAAGAGCTTAAGGTATCCAGGGGGTCACAGGCTGGATTGTTTAAACTAACACTGACACAACAACCAGAGGCCCATGTAGCCTGTGGCGGTGTGGTTTAAAACTTAAGTTGCAAATGCACAATTGGATGAAAACCACTTGAAGTTTTATGTAACATCAGGTGATTATATTTACATCCCGCAGCCCTCAGGAGTCTTCTTAAACCTTTGAACCTATGCTGCTGTTTTATCATGTAAACTTCATATATTTTTTCTGAGGGATTTCCATGTACCTCTATTGAAACAGTCAGATGTTGCTGGTGTGCTGTACATCTGGAATCAGTCCAGGATGGAGCCTTTTATTGTTCCTCTGTTTCCAGTTAATACCCACTCCTTCCTCCTGTGTCCATCTCTCTGGAGCTCACAAAAATCAGTCAACCATTAGCACGATCTCCTCAGAAGTAGGTGGTATCGATCTGTAGATTTCTGTGTTATGATAGATTTATGGCAGGCTCTCAGACTCAGCCAGCTCATCTAGTTTCAGATTAAAGAGTAGAAAACTAATATTGTACTCAATAAAGTTGAATAATTGATGCTAGTGGCTCTCATTACTCCATTTAGCAGTGTTAGAATGGTCATCCTTGAGTTGTTTACTGCTATAATAGCTTGTAATGGTCTTTGGTAATTCAAGTGATTGTTTGCACTAAAGTAGACTTACTCTCATGGTTGGTTGCAACGTAATAAAAATAACTCAATCACCTTTTTTATGAATTAGAGTCATCAGATTATGCCTGCGACATTCATTACAGGTTTTACTGTAAGTATAAGCTGCAGAGTCACATAAAATTTAACTTATGAATTAATTATGAAACTGGAAGGACACTCAAGAGTTCGCAGAAGACATTTTCTTGCGAAAAGTATTTAACAATAAAGAAAGAAAGAAATATCCAGGACATGGCCTTGTAATGGGTTCATCCTTGGCCCGTGCCCTAACTTTCCAGCAAGTTTTTTTGAAAATTGCTGCAATTATAGTCGCCTCACCAAATACAACAGTCTTAGGTAACACAGGATACTGCAGTTCTTGGGGTTATTAGTAACTGAATATAACAGCATAATGTATTTGGAGTACAAAGTTTATGAGAAACTGTATTTAACTGCAATTAAGAAATTACTTAAGGATTACTTTATTAAGTCTACATTAATCACTTTGAAATTTAAAGCCATCAAAAACCTCATATACATATCTGCAAATTGTGCACACAGTGTAGGCTACTTGTTCACTGAGCTGTGAGTCAAACATGGACGTGTCAAAAACTACAGTACTATCAATGTCTAGAAGGGGCTGGCTACAAAAGTGAGTCAATGCCTATAGTGTCAAATGTTAAAATGCCCAATTCCACAGCAGAAGTAAACATATTTGCACCCTAGTGCAAACAATAGTTTTGGTCTCTATGGTTTATTTCCACCTCTGTGAACATCTATAAAATTCACCAGTTAGATGATCCAGACCCCCATATTTTCACATAATTAGGCTCATAGCTGCTTTGATTGACAGGTATGTGAAGCAGAGGACTTCACTACTTCATTAAACCCACTCAACTCGGGCCTGTGGAGGTGACATGCAGTCAGGGAATATTATTCTGCTGAGGAAATTCAGTAACTGTTTGTTTCATTGGTCCATTTATGTTATTGCTCTTTATGTAACATCTTTCCTGCATTCATTTTTACAGTTAGCTACAAGAAAATGAAAACAACAACTCTTGTGGTTTATTTTGTTCTCAATTGTTTTGTTCATTTTAAGTTGATGTTTGGATCTTTTATTGACTGTCTTGATTACTTGTTATTATTAATATTGATTTTATTTATTATTTTCTTTACTTTGTTTATTTCATTGTCTATTTTTTTTGTTAATTTCTAGACATTTTGTGAATATAGTTTATTTTATGGATTATTTAATTATTTTTTGGTCATTTTGTGGAAACGTTCCTAATTTCCGTGACTGTTTTGTTAATTTTGGTCATCAGTTTTTTTTGTGAATTTATTTTTGGGCCTTTTGTCTTTCTTGATAGAGACAGTGTAGAGAAACAGGAAGGATTAGAGGAGATTGAGCAGGGAGTCACATGCAGTAATGGGCGCATTTAAAGCCTTCTGTGATTTGGCCTGAGCCATATGGGTGTGTGTTACCAGGTGAGCCACCAAGGCACTGAAATATGTTTGTGTCTTCTGGATTGTATTATGGTTTACAATTGAATAGTAAAAAAAAACATTTGAGAAGCATCAAATTTATTTTATGGTTCTTTCTGATGTCTAATCTAATGAAAGACATTTTGAATAATATAAAGTCACGCATTCTGCAGTAAAATATGTTTTTAAAGTAACCCTCCTAACATATTTGGTTATACAGTGGTGCCCTGGGTAACGAACACTTCTACTAAGGGAAATTTTGGGTAACAAATAAAGCCTTTGGTCAAATTCTGTCCCGCCTAACGAAATGATTTGGGTCACAATTTTCAGATTGTTAAAAGATTCAGGTTATGAATTTCATCATTCGAATTGCAATTTTTTTTTTTTTTTTTGTAACACGGAAGACTTAACTTCCAGGTCTATCTCGGCTGAGGTCAGCGTCAACGTAAACTCTGTGCTGTATATTTGCCTTTTTTCACCTAAAATACTGCTTCATTTTGTGTTTTTCATCATGGGACCTAAGAAAAATGGCTGTCTCTGTCTCATCCTCCTCTGGTAAGTGTCTTTATAAATCAATAAATGTGCACATATGGGTGTGTAATACATACTTTATATGGGAGTTTTCGTGGGTCCAGAATGGATTAATTGGTTTTACATGTATCCTATGGAAAAACTTGCTCTGGCTAATGAATGATTCAACCAAAAAATGTGACACCGGAACAGATTAAATTTGTTAGCCGGGGCATCACTGTATAGTCCTCTACAATTGAATCCAGATAATTGGACAAAGGAAAATATCTGAATTGAACGTTAGTCATTCACGTAGTTACCATAATACACTTTGTGCTGTAACAATGACCATTGTTTTATAAAGTTAAAATCTTATGTAGGACATTGCAATGAGATGAGTTAGAGGATGAGATGTGTATGTTTGTTCTGGCAAAGCGGATGAATAGCTGTCACACATTAGGATCTGAGAGGAAGGTTGAGTCCACACAGCAGCTAAAAGGAAGTCCCTGGCCCCACGACATCCCTGTTGATGTGGCAGCCTGTCCCTGGAGACTCTCATTAGCAGAGCAGTGATGACTGAGACTGAATGAGAGCTGGATGGACAACGTCCACTGATGGCCCCATGGAGGGTGACCATGCCAGTTAGCTGGTCCAGCGAATAGGAGGGGACAGTGGGCTTGAAAGAGCAAGGGACACAGTGGGTGCAGAGAATCTCTCTGTCGGCCCTTTTAGTCGGGATCAGGTGTCAACGCCACATGCCAGAGTTTATATAGCATTGGGCAACAAGTTGTGAGGAAATTTGATCCTTTCAGAGAGGGTGGGTTGGCTTTCCTCACACTGAAACATCCCTGTGGCAAACCACCAAGCCACGGTTTCCCCACTGCTTTGGATGCGCATTGCTTCTTCAACAGTGCTAAAGTGTCCCTCCCTCACCTCTCGCCCCCCCAGTGTGAAGCCTGTCCAGCAACACTCCGGTTTCACAGACACCGCTGGTAAAGCCCTCTGACGACAGCTCTGTCGGCAGCGTATGAAGCTGAAAGGAGATCGTCTGACGTGGGCCGCTCCCTGGACTTGGTGTGTGTGTGGAATGCCCTGCAGAAACAGAGGATGACATTGCTGCATCTGACTCTCTGCTCATCTCTGTGTGTAATATAATCTCTTTTCGTGTACTATGGCTGTGTTATAGGATCATTTACTTAGATTAATCTTGTACCTCCACACTGTACCTCCCATCTGACTCTGTCCTATCAATGTCTCTCAGGTCAGAGCAGGCTTGGTTTATCTCTCCTGATGAATGGGATGATAAAACATATCTGCATTTGTGGTTGGGTGAAAATCGCAGCCGAATACAAAGGAAAACACTTGACTCATAATCTTATTCACAGTTTCTCATTTTTTCTCTGAATGATACTCTAAATCTAACTCATTATCGAAGTATAACCCACAGTGAGGAAAAGATAAAAAGGCACCATCTGGCACTGACACAGGAGTTGTCCTGAGGAGTCCTATCTCCATGGGCAACTTGGTCTCAACAAACAAACACATTGTTCACACCGGCCTCGTAAATAAGATAAATCCATGCTCAAACAGGAAGATTACTCATGTCAGGACATATCAATCATCTAAAAAAGTAAAGGAGATAGAATTTAAAATCTAAAAATTGAATGGTGGAAATCCCATTTATCAGAACACGTCTGTTTTGGTGAAAAAGCTGTGCTGATGTGCCTTCAATAGAGAAAAGCCCGCAGTCTGGCAATACACAATGCATGATTCAAAAACTAAGTCTGGCTTGATTTCTACAGTAGATATTCTCATAATGCTTCAGCCTATGTGAACTCATCCTGCACCGCTATGAGCTATTTCTCTTTTTCTCCTCAGGCATTTCCTGATAAGCGGAGATGAATGACCTCTACTTTAAGTGCGAGAAGTTTTCAACACTTTGAGAAATGACCCTCATTCTACTTAGGGAAAGTTGAAATATGAATATGAAATGCACCTCCCTTCAACTAGACATGATAGACTGTAGTCTCACTTTACTTTTAAGCTTCTTTCTTTCAGTTTGGGTACGGTACACTGCGTTATCAACATGCACCTAAAGCAAACTATCCTGTTAAGAGGAGGATATGGAAGATTTATTTATAAGTACTAATTTTAGTGCTATCTTAAACTACTTTGAAGACAAATGCATTCACAGATGCCATATATAGCACTAAAGAGCCTTCTCTGCTCTTGTAAACAGTCCTCTCATGTATGACAGCGTCTCTAAAGGGACAGAAAGATCAGTAAACACTCTCTAAAGCAATCCGAAATAAATGAACCTCACTTGGAAATGTAGTTCGGATGTTGTAAATATTGCTTTAAAAAGGTTTACACATGAAGGTGAGAGTTATTGGTTTATGCAGTGGGGGGTTCAGAATGTGAGCTTCTGACTACAACATACTGTGTAAAGGAGGACCAGTCTATTTTCAGCTGATGTGCTGTTTTTTATGTTTGTAGAGTCTGATCTCCTTTGCAAACAAGAAGGCCATGAATTGGCCCTAGTAGGTACATGTGCAATTTTAGAGATCTACAGTATCTCACAAAAGTGAGTACAACCCCCACATTTCTGCAGATATTTAATTATATCTTTTCATGGGACAACACTGAAGAAATGACACTTTGACACAATG